>CM068313.1:58953876-59001376 GCA_034766995.1 Acanthacorydalis orientalis
GTCGTCCGTGACGTTAGATCGCCAGGCGCCGGTTTCGGTTCCGATCGGCGTCCGGACGCGACACGGACCGTGTCGCCGATATTCTTGACGGCCGGCTCGAACGTCGGCGTCGACAGGGGCGGCCGCTCGTATTACGCTAGGCTCGTCGCCGCAACTCGTCCACCGTCGATGACGATTCTTTTGTGACGGTTTCCAGATCCGAAGGATGCAAGACATGCTGACGCAGATGCAACAGAAACTGAAGGCGACGTCGCACGAACAGAAACACGAGAGCACGATCGACGTGTAACGATACTTAAACGAACTGCGGCGGAGTCCTCGTACAGAAAGATGTTTATTTCGACGTGCGCGTACGTAGTGAAACAGTGAAAACGGAAAGGATTACGATCGACTAATATGTAACATTATATATATATATATATATATATATATATACATATATATTATTAATATTATTATTATTATAACATAGGATTTTTATATAATTGTCTATTGGATGGCACACTGAATCTGTAGTAAAACAAAACTATTAACTAAATAAAATAAGTACTTTTCGACTATCTGTGCAGTCTTGACATGCGCTACTAATCGTAATATCTGTACGTTATAAACTGTAACAAACACCAATGTTGTGAAAGAATAAAATAAATAAATATATATATAAACTATTATGCGAATCGCACGACGACTTGAGATTTATCCGAAACGACCACGACGCCTTTAGGTCACGCCGAAAACGGACGTCGGTCCGTAAACACCGAATTCCGTTACCGACGCTAGCGCCATAGAGACGGACCATCGTGCTCGAGAGTTCGCGAAACTCGTACTGTTTCGTACGTTTAAAGACACAGAACGGTACGCCGATACATCGCACGAAAATGACGTTCGCCGGAAATCGAACGACGTCCGCAGAGCGTCCGTGAAACGAGCGACGGTCTGTTACACCGCCGTTCCGATCGAATCGGAAAAGCGTCTCGGGGCGGTCGTTTCGAAAAATCGCTACGGTTTCGATAATCGTCGCGAGACGTACGTCACGCATACACTACAAAAGACGCACGCGCTACGAACAGAGTGCGCTTCATTATCTATCTCATCTCTACTAGAAACCGATTACCGACACGGGATACTTTTACCGACGTAACGTGAATGTCGATAGTTTAACGGAATAAAAACGTGAACTCGACGTAAAAAAGAAAGGTTATATTTCAGTGCACGCCGACGTGTCGTCCGACACGTTCCGTGCGGTTTTCGGCGCGCGCCCGAACCTCGTTTCCGCGCCGAGTTCAAAAAAAAAATTTCGGGCGCGAATACGAACAAAGTCGTTTGTTTCGCACGCGGTGCGTCGTTCGACACTCGCTCGACTAATAAATAAATTTCCGATCGACATAAAACTAAAGTACGTGATTTTTACGGTTATTCGCCGAACTCGACGCCGCGTACCGTCGTCGGTACGCGTGGCCCGACGACGACGCTCGTCCGAGAACAAGTCGGCACGGAACGTGTCGAGCGAAATCGAACGAACGCGATTCGGACGCCGTTCGGTAGCGCCTTCACGACTACGATCGGGGCGGCTCGATTTTCACGAGAACTAAATACGGTCGTACTTTCAAAACTTAGAGAATCGCCCACGTTCGATCGTAGACCACGGGCACGTTTCTTTTACGGTAATAACGAAACGAACGCGACGAAGTCCGGTTCGCTTTCGTAACGCTCGTACAGAAAAGTATTCCGTGTCGAACCGATCTGCGAATCACGTTTCGTACGCTTAAAACGTTTACACGTCTCTCCCGTCGGTCGGTCACGTTACGCGCCCTCGAAGGATTCGTTCGCGGATCTCCGTACGTCTCCTTTAAAAAGCACCCTCGAATTCGCTTTTCGCCGGCGGGTGCGCTCTTCGGTTTATCGTCGTCGTTTTTCTTCGGTCTCGTCTTGATCCGTACTGCGCGCCTCGTTCGATTTCGCTACGATCGAAATATCGAACTCGGTCCGCTCGAGAAAAAGTTTAGCGAAATCGACACGAAACGAAAATCTATATTTAACGATCGACGTCCGTTCTCGGATGCGTCGTCGACGCGCTTTCGAATTTATATTCGACGATCGTAACGGAACCGATCGGCTCGTTTCCTGCCGTGTCGGAGTCGTACGTTCCGAAACGGACCGGAGCGATCGGCGAATCAGTACGGGAAGAAAAGACGGCAGACCGTTCTGAAAACCGATCGCATTTACCGGAACGCTTTTCACGCAGAGAGGAAAGAAACCGTTCGAAACGTCGATCGAGGCAGGTTACGTACGACACGGGACACTGAAAAACGTGTAAACGTAAATTATAGCTCGAACGCGTGCAAACGAAAAATATCGTTACGAATCTACCGCTATTAAATATCCGATAAAAAAATTTACACAGAACACAGTAGATAACGGATGTCTTCTAGAGTTTATTTGTTCGGACCGTTAAAACGATAGAGCTTTTGTTTTCCTCGGAAGAAGAAAAAAAAGACCGACGCTCGAGTGCCCGACGACGACGAGAAATTCGGCCGGTCCGTTTTCCTCGGCGATACCGAAACGAAGCGCTCGGACCGAGGTGCGTTTCGTATCAACGTTCCGCCGACTCGCTACGATTCGACATCGAAAGCGGACGGATCGCACGCGCACGGCGGATTCGACTCGTCGCGGAAACGTTTTTACCGCTCGCACGGATCTTCGCCGAACGAATCGTCTCCTCGTCCGATATCGAAGACGCTCCGTTCGTCGAAGTGAATTCGGTCGGAACCGTACCGTCTTTCGTTTTATTCTAGAGCGCCCGAGAGCTAAGTAGTGTTTCACAACCGCGCACGGGCGATCGAGCGTCCGTCTGAAATCTTCTACGGGCGACGCTCTCGTCGACGGCCGCTCGATTTAACCGTCCGACAAACGACTTCGATGCATCGAAGCGAGAAAAATACCGAATCGCCGTGATATTTTTAATAGAACGTACGAAATCGTTATAAAAAGAAAACGTTAAATCTGACCAGAACTACGAATACATATACGCGACGTACGATCACGCTCGTCGCTAGAAGCGGAACCGAAGAGAAAACGCGATCGTCGACCCGAACGACCGCGATTATCCGTTGTACGGCGGAGGTACGCTCTTCTCTTGCGCCGATCCGATCTCCGGCGTCGTGAAATCGTACGAACCGTGAGAGAGATCGGTGTGCGGTATCGGGTGTACGACCGGCCTGTCGATGTCTTCGTACGATCGAGTCGAACCTCCGAAGAACAAGTTTCCCGTACCTGTACGAAATTATCCTGTGAAATCGGTCGGAAGCGTCGGACGTAAACGTTTTTTTTTCGACGTGAAGAGTCGTCGGTACCGTGACCGTCGGTCTTACAGGCCGCGCGTTCGCTTTTCGACACGGCGAAGCTCGCGCGAAACGTTACCGTTTTCTACGGGCGAACGCGGCGCCGATACCGGTTCTCGACACGATTCGCTCGATAAGATGATTTGCGTTACGACCGATTTACATCTCGGAGCGATTCGCTTCGCTCTTAGATCGGTTTCACGAACGAAATACGTTCCTCGAGGGAAAAATCACACCCTCGCCGTCGCTCGTGAAGTCTTTCTCCGAGACCGGTTTCGAAACGTGCGGCACCTTCGAAAGTTTTTACGACTACCTCGGCTCTCTACTGCTCGACCGCTCGAAAATAGAACGAGCGCTCGAACCGTTCACGAAGGAAAACTCATCGAGCGATCTAACGACCCGAAGTCGAAAACGAAATCACCGCCTTCACGATTCGAGACGATCTCGTAGTCGTTCGCTAGCCGGACGAACACGTCGCATGATATCGACGAGAATGCGATTCCTCCTTCGGAGATCGCCGTTTTTTTCTTTTTACGATAAACGGGCGGTATTTCGAATTTACAGAGAAAAGTTTACAAAAAACATTCGTGACAGAAACCGAAGAATCTTTCGACGATAAAGCGACACGACAGCGAATCGGTATCGAAACCCAGACCGGCCCGAACGCTTTAACGACGACGGACGGAAGACCGAAAGCGAAAGAAGTCGAAATCGAAAAACGAATACCTACGGACGGAGGGAAACGGCGTACGTCTCAGTACTCACCGACCGTACCGTTTCGTTCTTGCATCAGACGATAGAGTACGATCGTCGTGAACGGCCGGACGACGAGATTCAAGATCGCCATCCAGACCGAAAAGTGCTCGCTGACACCTGAAAAGCGACGACGTCGTGTGAGAAACGACGACGCTTCGAAGTCGACGTCTCTACTTACCGTCGCGCGACGGGTACTTCACCGAGAGTAAGATCACGTCGAGCACGATGCCGATCGCGTTGACGAACACCGCCTGCAACGAATTCAAAACGGTCACGGGACCGGACTAGACCGGAGCGTTATCGGACTCACGAGCTGCAACGGCTCCGGATTATCGGCAGCGTGCATCGCCCATAACAGTATCACAAGGAAGATCATATTGACGAACAGGTACGAACTCGTAGACCAGTATCCTTGCGATCCCCAAGTCATCAGAATTAGGTGAATGGCGAAAATCAACTGAAACAGTGTTCGATCGACGTTACACTCACTCACGAACACCTATCGCTCTACACAACGAATATATCGAGAACAGGTTTTTTTTTATAGGTCATCGGGCACGAATTGAAAAAAAAAATCAAGTCGACAGATGAAAATGCACTTTTTACTCACTTTCAGTGGGAAATTCTTAACCTGTATTTCTGCCATATCTATCCTGTTCTATGCCGTTTCAATAAAAAATCAGCGATCGTGCGGTTTCCACAAAAAGAAAACTATTCAACAGACGAACAGGTGCACGTACGTCAATCAACAGAACGCAATTACTATCAGAGACGATAAAAATGCACGCCGCTAACTTCGGACGTGTTTGTATTTTTCCATACGTGCGCGCAACGTCAGCTGATTGGGCGGTGCTTGCGCCCACGTAAGTGTCAGTTGATGTTTAGGTTACGATGCAACAAAGAAAGATGTGTTTTTGCCACACTACCTGAATGAAAAGTATATCGATAGTAATGAACGTGAGTATGTTGTTGTGTATTATTTGAAAACGAAACAGGCACGAGAGAATCGATTTTACTGTAAAATTGTAAATATCAAAGTATGTTGCCGATCGATCATCATCGACAGAAGTCCACTTGAAAATACACCGTTAAATAATGGATCAATGACAAAATTTCATCTCCCAGCATCAAAATTCATAAAGATACTTACTTTCGAAATTATCGTTTAAGTATCTTTGTCAAGAGCCGAGGTGCAGTCGGGAGGGGAGCTAAGGGGCCCTGGGACCTCCCAAAGCAAAAAAAAAAAAACCGCTATCCCCTACAAACACAGATAAATGTAACCATGATTGAAATCATTCAAAAGCTGTGTAAAAAGAGAACTGGACTTTATTCTTCAAGTGAATTTTTATATTCACCTAATGAATTATTGAATTCACATTAAAAATTTTTTTGACCGTTCGACTCGGCCCGCTCCGAGATTAAATACCAAGTGCACCACCGATCGACAGACAAAGTCCGTCCTCTGTACGCGCTACAATAAAATATCATGAATTTACTCATGATATCATAGTTGAATCGTTACGTGTTAATTAAATTCACTCGAGGTGACCGGACGTCCGGTTTTACTGAGTCTCGTCCCGACGAAGGTTGTCGTGACACTCGAACGTCCTGTATTTCTTTATTATTAAATTCACGTCACGTAACAGACTCGAAACAACTGCACCGGATCCGGCGGCTTTAATTTCGCACGACTACGGTACGGTTACTCGTGATGAATTTTATACAATTATCGAACGAAACAGTCACACGACACGCCAAACATTCTTTAAATTCGATTAATTTTTAACACGTTTCATTTAAAATAATTTTTTATTAAAACGATTCGTTAAAAAATTGTCGTAATTACATAATGTCCGATAAAAAAAATATTTTTTAATTATAAGTTATCTTCCCGTTTCCTGAAAAAAAATTTCGGCGAGAAAAAAATTCCAAAAGAATTCTAGTGTCCCGTTTTCATATTTTCGATTTACGGTGACCCAGACTAACGTTAATCTATAAGATATTAAAAAACAAGCTTTACCTTAATTGTTCTACACCTTCTCTTAATTCTATTCGAAAGGCTATTTATTTACTAATCGAAAGTGTAAAACATAAGATCTACGGTCTTGAATTTTAAAACAAATCATTTAATACGACACAGACGATGAACACTTTCTTTATTTTTAATTCTAACTTCTAATCTCGATTTATAATAGTAGTTGCTGATAAGTGTAGACGGTTGTATTTTTTTACTCTAAACAAAAACAAACACGAAGAACAACTACAGTCTTATCGAAGACGGTCGAGTGACGAAAACGTACGCGAAATTCCCTTCTACTTTCACGATCAACACGTACGCGAAATTACCTTCTACTTTCACGGTCAACACGTACGAAACGGACGATAACACGATCATGTGAAATCTTCGTAGCGCTCGGTAGATTCACATCTTTCTCGTATCTCATAAAAATAAAACTTCTTATGAAAATCAGAGTAACGTATGAATTTCTAATCCTTTTCGCCGGATACGACTCGCATCTATATTGGCACCCGACAGCTAGGTTCGAAATAAAGATAAATCGAATCTAAACACACGCTTCTTCGTTCATTTACGATTTAAAATCACTTTCGTCGAAGGCGTAAACGATTTAGCATCGTAAATCTCGTTTTTATAGACGGATGTTTTTTACCTGAAAGTTTACTTTGGTCATGCAAAAACTCAAATTCATTCATCGATTTTCAATGTATAAAAATATCAATTGAAAATTTATTCGACCGGCAGTCCGTCACTTTCTTTTTTCTATTAATCTTTCCGATTTTACGACTTCTCTATAAAGAAGAAATCTAAAAACGTAGAATATGAAAATTACACGAATTTGATCTGTAATAAGCACGATACCCATTGATTTATAATAATTGAATTCAGCAATTTGAATTGAAGACTGCATTTTCAACTCGTAATTTACGTAAAAAATTTCTATTCTAATTTCTCTCAGAAGGAACGAGCGATTCGAACCGCATATAATTCATAACACGTACGATATCGGGTATTTTATTTTACCTCGTTTCGTCGTCTATATCGATACGATAGATTTCAATTCTGCGGATATTTCCAGACCTGTTTTAGCCACCTCCTTATTTTTCGATACGATATTTTAGCACGATTTTTACCGTTACCGTCACGACGACTATTTTATTTAAATATACATTCGACCTCTGTGTCCGAGACGACCGAACACAAGTACGTCGAACAACGACGGAAACAGATCCGTGTTCCGAAAAAATCGAACGAATCTATCGTAACGACCTCGACGGACTTTAAAATCAGCGAAACGATCGATTTAAAACCATCGTTATTTATAAAATTCAAATTCAGTATCCAGAAATTACAAGTAAATCAAGACTAGTTCGAAACTTAAAAAACAGCATATGCACACGTTCTTCAGTACATAAAGAGTTCACATAAGGAATCAGCTTCATTAAAAACGATTTGATCGAAAATAATCGTAGAAAATTTATTTCAAATACGAACTGTACACATAAAGTATCGGATACGCTCCGGCAAAATTATCCGCTACATAAACGACGATCACGTATCGAACATCATAGTACTGGCGGTTTGAAACCCGGCGATCAGAGCGGCCAATTGAATTTTTTCGTTAACTCCGGACGCCAGTCTGTGCTCTATGTCTGCCATTTTGCTCACTAACATTGCGCTCACGGTACCGGTGAATTCGACTAAAATCAAATATACAGTTTTAATGCGACGAACATTAATAAATCGATCGATTGACAAATATTATTTCGATTAGGACGCATTTACTATACTAATATTTATGATAAACAATGCTAATTTATTGTTTAAAATTATAACTAATGTGCATATAATGTTCGAGTGATTTAAAATGAATCAGAAGTCATTAGTTTATTATTTCGGTACGTTCCAAAAATACATAGTATATTATATATATATATATATGTATGTATATATATATATACATATACGTATATATATACATGTATACATATACGTATATATATACATGTATATATATACACGTATATATATACATATATATATACATACATATATATATATATATACACACATATATATATATATACACACACATATATATATATATATACATACATACATATATATATATACAATATATACATACATACATACATATATATATATATATATACATATATATATATATATATATATATATATATATATATATATATATATATATATATGTATGTATGTACTTACTTCTTTGAATATACAGATGTACCTCTGTTAAAATATCGATAAGCGCCAGTCCTTTGGCCGTTTGCAACTCTAGAATATCTGAAAAGTACAGTTAAGATTTTTTATATACGAGTTATTGCATTACACGTACATACGCGTTCAAAAAATTATCTCATGTTTTACATCGACTTACGAGTAAAATTTGAAAGCAAATATAAAAAATATAATCCATACGACGAACTAATATAATATTTCCGACACGACGCTTCGATCGAGAAGAGTTTTACGAATCATCGAACTAGAATCGATCGATTACGACATCGTTTTATATATCGATCACGTATTATTTTTCTTTCGATCCATCGTACCAAGTTCGGATCGTCGTCGACTTTGTGTCGTCTACGGACCGTTTCGATAACGTGGCCGTAGAACGGTAAAAGATAACATTCTTTTTTCTATCGAAATTCTAAAGAACGAACCGCCCGAGAGGTCAGATCGCCGCGCGGCACGCACGAGCTCACGCACGTAATTCGAACGGAACCGACGGATGAATCGGACAAGGATACGTTTGTAAGTATGTTCGAAATCTTCGGCCAACAGCCAGGAAACGATGTTCTCGATATCCGTTTCGAGAGGGTGCCCGACGCACGTGTAGACGTTCTTCTCGTCGACCAGCTTGTACGCCAACCAGGTGCTCTGTAGGATATTCAACACTTTACGCATATCGCCTCCGGCGAGAGTGAGAAGTGCCCGTTTCCCGTCTTCGGTCATCTCGACTCTGAAGTTAAAAAGAACACGCGCGTGAAACCGGACGAGCGCGTCGAGCGGAAACGTCTTACTTTTCCTGTTCGACGACGAAATCGAGCCGCGGTACGATCTGCTCGTTCGACAGCGGTCCGAACCTGAACCGGGTGCACCTCGACTGCAGCGCGGGTATTATTTTACTCAAGTAGTTGCAGATTATACAGAAGCGGACGTTTTCCGTGTATTTCTCGATGACTGGAACAGAAAACAGTAACACGGATAGTTTCGTCGGTTCATTTAACGAAAGGAATTCGTAGAGTATTTACGATGAGAATAATCGTTTTTAAAAAATTCAATAAAACCTACTAATCCAGAATATTTCCGTCGATCGTATTCGTACGCACGTACGAAATTCGTGTCGTTCATATAATCGTCGACGTGAGTTAAAGGAAAAAATAAATATTTATTTAGATAATTTAATTACAGCTAGTCGGCAGAGAAAAGGAAATACTTACTCTTATTTTTTTAACAACGCCACACATTTTTTATCTTTAATCTGTATTCGTGGAATATATTCAGTTAAATTAATTTTTATTATCTATTATATTTGTAAGTACATACAAATTCACTTGCGCACGCACACACAGGACAGAAAAATGAAAGATGAAGAAAATTCTGAAATTATATTATAAACTCGTGTCATAACATTTTCGATACAAGTGTGATTCTCTTCTATTTTTATTATTATTGATTTATGTATGAAAACATTAAGGGTGTTTGAATTCTAACCTTGTATAACTGAAGTATAAAAATTGAAAAAAAGGGCTCGGAACAGAATTCAGATTCTAATGTTCTGGATACCACCTTCATACAACTAGCTCATTCAGAATCTGATCGTTTTAAAACATACATAAAGTAAAGCACAAGGACACCGACTATTATATATATATATATATATATATATATATATATATATATATATATATATATATATGTATATATATATATATATATATATATATACGTTACTTGTATTTAAAGCTTGAATTTTTGAAAATTAGAGAAATTAAAAAAAGTTAATATTTTCTACCAGAAACTCGGCATCTTTCGGCAGAAACTGTTTTATCGATATCGGGTGTAATTTTTTGTGACGACGATATTTCTACTCTAGATGTCAAATGTTCACTTGTCAATTTCGACCCGTGTGAAGTTCTATTAGTCTTCAAAATTGAAAATAATCGTTCGCACAGGTACGTACTGTCGAACACCGCCTAGATTCTCGCCGCAGACGTACGCGTTTCGACGAAACGTTCCGGGCGAGTACGGACGATAGTCCGGAATACCGATTTCATTATACTTTTCTTTTAGCGCCGCGCCGCGACGAATTCCAATCGATTCCGTTCGGACGTTACTTTTTGCTTCTTCGGTGTTAAAAACAAACAAACGACTACACATGCCACGAATCGTTCAGACTGTTTTTCAGATTCAAATAATAATTGTCGAATATTCGAAGCACCTTCGCTAAGATCACGACCGTAACATAATTCTCGATAATTTTCGCAGGCAGGAAAACGAACTAAACCGGAATTTCTTAGTCGTTTTTTTTTCCAAATTCCGAGTTTTAGACTGCAGGCCGCGTTCCAAAGTCTTGCGGACCGCGTGTTCGGCAACGCTGCTTCGGACGATTCGAACGTTTCACCACGAGTACCTGAAGATTACACTGAAAATCCGCAAATGACCGTTTGAAGAAAGGCACTTTAGAAACGTCTACGTAGAATGTTAATAATCAGAAACCGAAAACCGGGTAACCGGCCTTTTCACATTTAATTTAATTTCTACGGCAGATTTATACGACGATACGGTGCTGTCGTACAAATACCGAATATATATATAGCATTTCGACTCGATAAATAACGTGGCGATTTCCAATTTCATTCGAGCAAATATTAAGGTTTTTAGTGTAATTAGTGAGTGGTAAGTTTCACTTTTTTTATTCTTTTATTCAATTTTCAGGAAATCCCACTCCTAACTTTGCTTCTTTGCATTCACAATGAAAATTTTAGCTTATAATAACAATGTTGATACTAAATGTATATATATATATATATATATATATATATATATATATATATATATATATGTGTGTATATGTGTGTAGTATGATATATACATACATACGTAAACACAAATAAAAGAAAATATATAAAACTACATTCATAATTAACAACGACGGATCGGATGCCGGATAAATCGCTAAAGATAAATGTCCGTGAACAAAATCAACACAGCTTTAAAATATCACAAACGATCGCTTTATTGAAATCACAACGTGTATAAATCTGAATGTCGACGGACTGTTCTACGGTCCGTGTCTACTGTATCCTACAGACGGAAGACGGTCGTTTGGGCGCACGAGACCTCGCTATCGCCGGATCGACGGCCGGCAACGTGTACCTCGGTTCTATTTCCGCGCACACCATCACGTTCTGTTGCTCTCGTTGCTCTTTCGACAACTCGATACCGAGATGTTTAGCGACGGTCGTCGTTATAGAAGCGTTCACCTAAAAAAACAAATCGCCGACGTGATCCTTCGCAGAGATCCCGTACACGTATCGTAGAGCGAGAACGGCACGGACGGAGCGTTCTCGGACCGAAATTCACCGTGACGTAATGCGACGGAAACGGCCGTTGTCTCGTCGCACGCCGTTCTTCGGCGATGTTACCGTTCCAGTCGACGTACGGACGCATTCGTCCGTGTCTCGGACCTGAAAACATTCGAGGCCGGGCCGCGTCTCGACACACCCGTCCTCCGTCACCGCGCCACGTACCCATTCCGGTTTCGCTCGACGATACGTTTCAACGATACGGACGGGTCGTTCGAGCGACGGAATCGAAACGAAAACTCACGGATTCACCGGTCCGAGCGGAAACCGTGTACTGAATCAAATTGCGGGCCGCGGCGAACTCGTCGGTCCTGTCTAGACGGATCGCACGCTGATGTTCACGGTCACCTGAAAGCACACACCGCGCTCGAGTAACGTACCGACGGTGATCACCCGCCGAGAGTTCGAGGAAAGTTTACTTTTGTTTCCGAGGAGCGCGATCGACGGCGCGGCGCTCGCAGGCACGTCCTCGAGAGCGTTTATCCAGTCGAGTAATGTTTCGAAACTTTTCAGGTTCGTTATGTCGTACACGACGAATATTATCTACGGACAGAGAAGAGATCACCGATATATCTACGATATGCGTTACGAGAACGTCGACGTTCGTTCGGAGCGACGCGCGATCGACGAGAAATATCACACCGCGGTGTTAGAACGGTCCGAGAGATCTTTTCGATCGAAACGATGAAGACAGGCGTTTTTTTTAAAAAAAAATGTCCCTCGCTCCGAGTAATCCGGAACGAAATACAAATCATATGTTTACAAACAGACATTTCAAAAAATAATTAAATTTCCACATTCGAAATCCACGTCTCGATTTCTTTTTTCTCGCACACAATCTGGAATTCTCGATTCGATACTTTCATTGCAGACGGTGATAACCGGCCGAACGTTTACGTTTTTATTCACGATCAGAAAAAACAAACAAAAATAAATGCAGTGGATATGTGTGTGTGTGTGTGTGTGAAGAGGTGGTAACGTATCACAAAAAATAGTGAGTATAAGTGAGGAGTGCTCTTGCACAAGCTGCGAAGAGGAAGAAAACGAAGATGAAATCGAGATTCTCGAATCGGATGAAAGCGGACAAACAGAAGAATTGTCAGATAGTCGAGAGGAGAATTTCCAGAATTTTCGCCAAAACGGGAAAGGGATACATATCCCATCCGATTCCGAGTCCGAGAATGACCCGAATATTCTCAGATCGTCCCGAAATTTCGACGCATCTTTTCGGTGGCTCCTCCGTGTATTTTTCGATATTTTGGATTCAACAGCAATAAACGCATGGACATTATATAAAGAACGTACTGGATCAAAGTTATCCAGAAAGGATTTTCAATCGGGCGATTGAAAATGAAAATGATAGGATCATTGCCGTGTAACAAAAATTTCAACTACAGCTCGAACTAGTGCCGATCGCTCTCCTCGTATGGAGTGCGACGTTTTTCTCATCCATGAGTCATAGGTCTTCGTACCTCGCACTCAACACCTATGAAGCGTCTTACGCTGGCACAACAATGAAATGAAATCGGCCGATGAACTTGCCGGCAAAGAAAACGAAGACCGACAAAACATTAATCGCGATCGACCGTCGCCTACTACTTCACAAGAACACAAGACCCGCCGAATCGGATGTCGCAGTAAAAGAAACAGAAGCAACGACACCTGTCCAACGTGTAAAAAGATCGTTTGCGGAAAACAGTGTGTAAACGGAATCGAGCGTGTGTGCGAAAGATGCGCGGAATGAATGTTGAACATTAAAATAACGTCAGTACGGAAAACAATGTTGAATATTATGAATTTGATACAAACATACGAGGTCAGACAAGTAATGCGACAAAATTCAAAAATCGAGTATATTTAAAAATTAAGGTACATCGCTGTGATCCCCTTCAAAGTAGTCCCCTCCCGCATCTATACACTTATTCCAGCGTGTTTTCCAGTTTTCGTAACAATTCTGGAACACTTCTTGTGGGACCTCTCCGAGTACCCTCGTCACAGATTCTTGGATATCTTCAACGGAGTCAAAATGTCGACCTTTGACGAATTTTTTCATATGGGGGAATAGGAAAAAGTCGCAGGGTGACATGTCCGGTGAATAGGGCGGCTGTGGTAACGTTGCGATGCCTTTAGACGCCAAAAACTGAGAGACACTGAACGCACTGTGACAGGGAGCATTGTCGTGATGCAGAACCCAAGTCTTCGCGATCTCTGGACGCACTCTGAGCACCCTTTTTCGTAATTTTTCGAGCACATTGCGGTAGAATACTTGATTTATGGTTTGTCCAGGTGGTACGAACTCTTTGTGAACCACCCCTTTGCTGTCGAAGAAGCAAATCAACATGGTTTTCACTTGAATTGGCCTTCCGCTCCGCGCCTCGTCTTTGACGCTCTCACGGCCTTTTTTAAAATCGGCATGCCACCGAAGCACCTGACTACGACTCAGGGCATCACTACCATACACTTTAAGCACTTTTTCATAAGTTTCTGTCGCGGTTTCGCCGAGTTTTGCACAAAATTTTATCGCGTACCGTTGCTCTAAATTTCTGTTCCATTTTCGTGACATGCACTACTCGCGCGTTGTTACAAAACACTAAACAGCTGGCGAAGAAATGATCGTACGAGGGTGGTCAAGGTCTCAATCGAGAGAGTAGGGATCTGCTATTACGGTGGCGGAGTTACAGGTTCGCAGTGTTACCACAGGCCGAGAAAAAAAATCGGTCGCATTACTTAATTGTCTGACCTCGTATATCTCATGGTTTCATTTATAAGTTGACAGTGTACGATTATGTTGCTTTTTTAAAAAAATGTATGATTTCGTTTATGCATCGAATTGACGCGTGTCTGTAAATGACAGGTGTACAAAATCGCAGTAAACATAGTGTTAAAATTATTAATTGTTATACATGCCGAGAGTACTAGGTTTTTTGAAATTTTTCCTAGAAACTGAAATGAAGTTAATAGAAGAAACGAAGTCGATAATTAAATAGACGTCAGATGTAGGTATTCAGAGTGTACAAACCCGCAGGAACCACCGACACAGAAGAGCCGTTATTATATCGAACATAAGACCGGATCATCGAATAGTCAAACTGACTTAAAAAAATATAATCGGCGCTTCGGGGGCGGCGGAAATCAAGTCATTCAACACCGAAAGAGGTAAGACCGAAACAGAGGTATTCGCTGGCCAGCATTTGTGGAAAATAGAGGAAGGTGTGAAGTGTACGCAGCGTGAAGGAGATACAGTCTAAGCCGCCCATCCGAAATGTCCTCGTCGTAAATGTTGTTTTGTGTTCGAACGGTTGTTTTCTCGAGCATCGTGGAGCGAGCGTGCGGTTTCAATAAGTTTATTGTTTTTTATGACGTCCCTAACAGTCTTCTAACAATTGCGATACGTCGAGTTCGTGACCGTATAAATCTGTCTAAGTCTTAAGAACGATACACACGGTTCTAATAGAAATGTCTAATGGAATGTAGGCATCTTTAAGTATCTCTAGTAGCCGGCGGGAAAGCGTTAAGAGCAGTACATTCGATACAAGTACAAAAATCACACTTACGAGGGGACGATACGGCGATCTCGGAAATCGAGTTCGGGACTATCCATCCATTTTGGAGAGAAAAGGCTCCAAAGTTTCCGCACCTCATAAGAGAAATATTTTCTTCGCCATTCAGCTAGCTCGACAGCGAGCCGGCTTCGAGTGTTCTGACGTGTCAGGTTCGAGTCTCGCCTCGATACATGCAGTTTTTTTTCTTCGCCTGAATAATTATCTAATGCTTTTAATGCATCTTATTAAAGAAAAAATATTTAAATAAATATGAATTAACGTTTTCTTGCAATTTTCGTTCGAAAAATGCTCGTTTTTAAATTTTTACAATTTTATTTCAGAAAACTATTTTTTCACGAATTCTTTTTAATTTTTTGAATTGTTTTGCAAACATATTCGTATATTAAAGTGTTCACGCGCGGTATATTCCACGGAATATCGCGTATAGAGGAAGGTATAAAATTCTTTCATGGATACACCACGTGATCACTTTAACGGGATCATATACCACGTGAATATTTTAATATACGAATATGTTTGCAAAATAATGCAAAAAATAAAAAAAATCGTGAAAAGATCATTTTCTGAAATAAAATTGTAAAAATATAAAAACGAGCATTTTTCGAACGAAACTTGCAAGAAAACGTTATTTCATTTTTATTTAAATAATTTTTTTAATAAAATACATTAAGAGCATTAAATAATTCTTCAAGAAATAAAAAAATGCATGAATCGAACGAGACTCGAACCTGACACAGCAGACACTCGAAGCCGGCTCGCCACCGCCTAGCTACCCAGCTAGTCGGCAACAGGTAAAAATCTTTCCTTTATAAGCCGATGCGGAAACTTTAGTGCCTTTTTTTCTCGAAAATAGCTCGATAGTGCGAGCCACTACGTTACTATATTAATATCTTTGGGGTTCCCTGCCGCTACACGAGGTTTCGTCCCGAACTCGATTTCCGAGGTCGTCGTATCCACCCCTTGTCAGACTACGACATCAATAAAACACACGAACTTACATCGGAATTGTAGACGTATTTGTCGAGCATGTTCCCGGCGAGCGCGTGTCCACCCACATCGAATATTTTCAGCGCGACCTCCGTCCGGTCCGGCAAAACAATACGCTTGAGAAAAAAGTCAACGCCTGACGTCGACACGTGGTGCTGTCGAACGAACTCATCTCGACAATACCGTTTTATGATCGACGTCTGAAAGCACGAACTCCGTTACTCCGCAACGCTACGGCTGAACCGAACGCGTGAACGTAGTCCTATGTCGAGGAGGCTACAAGATGGAGACCGAACTCGGTCCTAATCAAAAATGAAACACGATTATCGGACGGCGGCGCTAGTAGCAGAACGAAAGGACTTCTGCGCGAAGGCCGATGCGCACGATTCTCGGTACCACAATGTCCGCAAGTACAGCACATACTAACAAAACGAACGCGCACGAGACAATCAGGACTCTCAGGTTAGAGCATCTAGGTCGCGTGTTTCTCTATGCGCAGTGCGTTCCGCGCAGAAGTCATCCGACTGAAACTCGAACAATCACTTTTCGCTGCCCCCAAACACCGGAATTCGGTCTCCTCCTTATAGCCTCCTCGGTCTATGTATTCCTCGTGTATCTCCTGCGGAGTAACGCTTGTCATTTATCAATCACGATGTGCACGGCCACCGACGATCGGCACAATTCCTCGATCATTTTTTAACTGAACCAGTCGGTCAACCTTTACGGAGCGTATTCCACATGAATTTTATTATTCAATTTTACTGACAATAAAGTGTTTACAGAGCATTTAGCATCTAGCCGACACTTAACCCTCATACGATCCACGGGCGAATTTTCGCCCAACTTCATTTTTAACATACTACAACTGGCTCAAGATACAAGTTACAACTTTGTGCCCTTCGCTATTTATTTAATCGCTGCTAATGACGGCGAACATTAAATATATAAAATTATTTATATTTCAATACATGGAACACTTACGGTAGCGCTCTCCCGGGTGAAATTTCACCCGTCGTACAACACAGTATGTGTATATAAAAATAGAGTGTCGTGCGAATGATGATGAGTCAAGGGCCGTGACACACGGACGACGATAATGAAGAACTGTTCGCAGAGAGCAGTGATATCTCCGACAATGTGGAAAACATCGTTTGCATTATTCCAGGAGTACCGTTAGAGGCTACATACAGATCAGAAGATAAGAGAGTTGCACGGACGAATGTACTGACCAATCAATAAGGAGACACGCGAGCTGAAAATATAATAAAAGATAAAGTTCGAATAACACGCCACGCTATATTTCGAATCGGAAGCGTTAAAGACGCTTTCGAATTATGCTTTACCCAATCTATACACAAGATCGTTACTGACAATACAAATAATATAGAGGGTCTGTATTTGGTGAAAATTGGTAAAGACGTCAATCATATTACAATTCAAACATATGATGGAATACTGATTTTAGACGGTGTCTCAGGAGAGAATCTGCTGATAACTTATGGGATGGCAGTAACGGTCGACCAATATTTCAAGCCCTCTGTGTCCAAGAAGTGTTTTGAAATACTCACTAGAGTTATTCGTCTTGGTGGTAGAAGCGATCGACGGGATGCCGCTATCCATAGTTTATGGAATAAGTGGGTAAACAAACGTCCTCGCTTGGATACCCCGTGTGAAAATATCACTGTAGACGAACAGGTGGTCGCCTTTCGAGGCCGATGTCAATTTAGGCAACGAATGCCTGCGAAGTCTGCAAACGATGGAATGAAAATCCGGGCTCTATGTGATAGCAGAACAAATTTTGCATGGAACACGCAAGTGTATACGGGAAAATGACCAGACGAGGCGCCGGAACGAAATCAACGACAGAGAGTAGTACTCGGTTCACCGAAAGATCTCTGATCCCCCGAAATGTCACATGCGATAGTTTTTTTTAACCGCCTACGATCTTGCCACAAAATTATTGAAGAAGGAGAATACGACCGTTGGTACGGTAAGATCCAAGAGAACATATTTACCGGTTACCACAAAAGGAGACACTCGCCGGCGACCAGTGTGTTTGAGCGATTTTTTATTTCACGGATAAGGTAACTTCCGTCGAATATGTCCCCCAAAAAATAAGAGATCGTTAGAGTAACGAGCAGTCTTAGTTATCAGTGCAATAACACTTCCGCTGATGGAAAAAAAAACACCAGAAACAATTGATTTTTATGACAAGACAAAAGCGGTCGATACACCGGACACAGTAAAGATGAAAATTATCCGCGAGCCATCATGTTGATTTTTCAATATAATCGACGTATCTCGGGGTCAACGCTTATGTTCTGTGGCTACGAACAGAACACTGACTCGGAATAAAAATAAACTGTTTCGAAGACGTTTGATTCTCGAAGAGCTTTGATCTCAGTTAGTACACGAAGGAATGCAGTGGCGACCGAGGGAACCAGGCGGCAGCGCGTCGCTTCACCCTGTCGACAGCCTTCAGCAAGATACTAACGCACCCGAAGACTTTTCGCAACCATCCGCTTGAACAGGCGAATCTAGTGTAAAAAAGAGAAAAACATCTTTGGGAGCTCGGCGTCGAATATGTGTCGGAAAAGACGGTAAACCATGTGAAAATTGTAGAAAATACACATGTGCTGAGCATGAAAATGCTGTATATTTTTGCGATAATTTTAAAGAGTGTATAAATGTAACAGGAACAAATAACTAATGGAAATCTAAAATATTTTAATAATTTGCCTTTTTAAAAAATCATACGGGTGACATACGACCCGCGACGACTCCATAAGTTATTTTTTCTGGGGACCGTATGAGGGTTAATAATCGAAACATTGATACAAAGAAAAAAAATATTACCTAGCTGAAACCCCTTATTATATATAAACTATAAGGACATGTCCGAGAACGAATATCAATGTAAAGAAAGAAGATAAACTTATAAACCTGAATTATTTTCAACACGATACAAGTATTAGTGTACGGACGGAGACTGAAACATTAAACTGATTTCACATGAAATACGCTGTTTTACATCCCAAAGATCAAAACGCGAGTCATATATCAGTTAACAACCCTATAGTATAGTCATTCGATTAAACCACATCTTAGAAAAAGTACATCTGTCACTAATCATATCATGTCTAGACGATAACAATATCTTTGTAAACAAAACTATAAACAATTGTGATATTATTCCAAACAAAACTGTAAGACAGGATCAAGTAAGTAACATTGTAATTATCCAATAATGTTCATATAAATTATAATCATAGTCTGTTTGGATGATAACGAACCACTATAAACACTGTAATAATAGAACAATAAAGCAGCCAGTAACTGATCTTAAGACTAAGCAGTTCGGATCGAGTCCTCTCGAGCGGTCTGTAGTTTTCTAAAAGCCCACAAGTCGCTAAAAAAACATTATTTTATTTTATTATTATTATATATGATATATAATATTTCTCATATATAATTATTATACAGGTAAGAATAAATATAATTACATACACGGATACAAGTAAAAAGAAACGCACGTACCTTTCCAACAGACGTGTCTCCGACAAATACGACTTTAAGTTGTCGTTCAGTGTTCTCATCTTCCGAGTCCGACATTATGGTTCACATGTTCACTGGACGCGAACGATTCACTTTTTTTTTAAACAATCCACCACAAAATAATCAGGTGAGAGCCGAAAACAAACGCGCGCACATTGAAGCAAACTATTAAATGTCTCTCCCTGGATACGAATACGAATATGTATATGTATATATATATATATGTATATATATATATATATATATATATATATATATACATTTATTGGATGACGCGAGTCGTAGTGCCCCAAATATATCTCTCGTGCAGTTTAGAAATTGAGAATTCTCGATGGGGAGCATTCAAGCAAATGGGAAGCAGCTATTGAATAAATTTCGAATAAAAAAATGATCGTTAGTTATGCATCAACCTAATAAAAGCAAGTTATTTTATTTAAATAGACTTGTTAGAAAAAAAGTGTGTAGACAAATTTATACATTTGGGCTCATTTGAATGTATGTATATATATATATATGTATACATATTTATATTTATATATATATATATATATATATATATATACATATATATATATATATATATATACATATATATATATATATATATACATATATATATATACATATACATATATATATATATACACATATATATATATATATATATTTATATATATATATATATATATATATATATATATATATGTATATTTATATAAATACATACATACATATACATACATATATATATATATATATTAGGTAACCAAGAATTGTTTACACTTGTAATCGAACAAAATATATAACTTATTGTTTATAAGTTATATTAGCATGTGTTTTAAGTGAATCTCGACCTGCTCACTTTAATATAAAAAATAATTCTGACCCTTAAAAATGTTTGTGAAAAATAGTGTGGTACGTGCGTGTTTCCTTTGTGAATTTAAGCTCGGGTAGAACGCTACAAAAAAATTTGTACTGCGTTTGGTGAAAAGGCAGCTACATAAAGAATGGCCCAGTGACGGTTTAAAAAAAATGCTGCCGGGGATGAATCAATTAAAGACGAGACCAGATCGGGCAGACCATCGAATTTAAATATCGACGAATCGGAGACAATGATCGGAACAAATTCGAGTTTAACGTGTCGACAGCTTGCAGAATTGTTCAAAGTAAGCGACGAAACAATACGGAAGCGTTTACAAAATACGAAAGAGGTGGAAATTAAGTGAATGGGTGCCACGCGAATTAACTCCCAGTAACAAATTACAGCGTCTTACAATCTGTACATCTCTCATTTCACGACTGAAATCAGAGAACTTTTTGGATCAAATTTTGACCGCTGAAGAAAAATGGATTATTTATTCCAACTACAAACGTACTCACTCACCACTGGCTTTCATCAGGTGATCCTGTCTCACAAAGTCCTGAATGAAAGTTAACACCACGAAAACTTCTTCTGTGTTTAGTGGACTTCAAAACGAATTATTCATGATGAATATCTACGAGTGGGCCAAACCCTCACAAAACATTTACAGTGAATGACTCCTCGAATGCATTAAAACAAAAACAGCCGGCACTTGTAAATCGTAAAAAAGTTTTATTTTTGCAAGACATCGCACGACCACACACATTGCAGTAGAAACCAGAACAAAAATTATGAATTTAGGGTGGGAGATCCACCCGCATGACCCGTATTCCCCAGACATATCTCCATCAGATAATCGCATGTTTTTATCTCTGGACAATCGTATGCGTGGTAAACGTGGTTTAATAATGAAGAAGAATTAAAAATGGAGGTGTCTACATTTTGTTAAAATAAAAACAATCGATTTTATAAAAATCGAATTTATAAATCATCTTCTCGTCAGGAAAGAGTTGTTCGACGCGAAGGTGAGATATTTTGATGGATAAAGTTATTTTATGTAAAAGTACACGAGTGTTTTTTTTTTCTCGATTCAAAAACGACAGAACTTCCTCGATTACCATATATACATATATATATATATATATATATATATATATATATATATATATATAAATTAATGCAACCTCCTATTAAGTCACTACATAAGTTGGTCAATTCCTCGAAAATGTCGTCTGGTTTTTGCAAATTTTCCAAGCGACCGCTACGCAACACATCAAACCGCAAACCGGATGAAACGCCCAGGAGCAAAGAAACCGGACCACTCACACGCATCAAACCACAACTATAATTATCAAAGAGATATTTCATACCTGCGATCCCGTTGGTATATCGTCCTGGAGCACTTCCTCCCGTACGATCAATTGCAAGTATATTCTCATCTCAAGATGTCTGACGCCGCCGAAACCGGTCACGGATAACAGATTTACTGCTGATGTTAAAGGAAGGAGACCTCCAGGATGACACATCAACACCTATCCTATCGGATCTTATACGAAGAAGACGTCCAGGACGACAGAGTACTATTTATAAATAACTGTGCAACAAAATATCAATAAAAGTATTCATTGTTTCTTGTTTAAAAAGTGAGATTTTTCAGTGACTCGACGCTCCCAGGATGAACGTTTCGCCATCGAATCAATCGAAAATAATCAGTAACAATTTATAGAATATTTCTGATCGAAGATTTTCGTTTTTCGGGATGGAGAAAACAGTTCATACTCGTGGAAGAAAGTCGACGAAATTCAATTCAGAGAGTGTCTCGACAGCCATTGCATTTTGATATTATTCATTACATACTCTTACAAGCCAATATATTTTTGGAGTATGATACTTTTTAAAACACACCCGTTATATGAAGTGGAACTCAACAAAGCTGGCAAATGCAACGTGTTTCTCTCCTCTTACCCCTATTTACTTTCACACACGGATATTTCCTTTTGTCTAAAGACGGAATAATCAGGGACGTGCCGCTTCATGTCACCTGACAATCTTTGCGGATGATCTTTCTGAGAAGCTCTCATACTTCTAACACTCGATGGACCAGGATTGCTGAATTTTGGATCTGCTGATTTATCTGCTTCGGATGTGGTCCGCTCTGTTGCTACAGTGAAAAGAAAATCGTTATATCTTATTTCGCTTCGTGGATTGATTGTTTGATAAATTCGGAATGAATTGAACAGCCGACAATTAATCGAGTGGAGCACCAATTTCTTTGTCCGTTTTATTTGTTTTCCTAACGATTTACTACACGTCGAAAGATATCGGCCGGCAAGATCGACACCTCTCATACAGTCACTATGCTGCACAATGGATACTGGCTTTTTTATTTCCTCTCCAGTTCGCCGATTTGTCTTTCCTGTTGCACAAGAGGAGGCATCATGAATGGTTGAAATCAATCGAACTTCTCTTTCATCCCGCCAAACCAATAATAGGATGTCACGTTTTCGTCGGAAGACCATTTCACCTCTTTTAAGCGCAGATGCTAGAAACCAAACACTTTTAATTCCGTACGGAACTTGTAACCTCGGCGAGTGCGTTCTCCGTTACACTGCTCCACCCTAAATGACAACGACGCGAATACGAGAATTCTCGTGATTGGCCACGAGCTCTTGAACAGAGAACACGAGAATTCTCGTGATCCGTCCGCAATGTGTGAAGCGAATCTGCATCGGTACCGATCATCTCCAACCGTGTTTGTGTCGCAATAAAACAAGATAATATAGCGGATGCGTTACAAGAAAACAGCGTGCTCTTAACGGGATTTCAATCTCCACGATTACCATATGAATATATCTGCTCGGATTATCGGACGAACGGTACCACGCACTTTTGAATGACAATCGTGCGATTTTAATTCACCAAGAACGCATATATATATATATATATATATATATATATATATATATATATATATATATATATATATATATATGTATGGATATGTATATTCGAGTGTGTGTATTTTCTTTCTTCTTGTTTGATCATTTTTTTTTTTAAAAAATAAATAAATAATAAATATCACATTGACAGTGGTTTACTTTCGCGCAGGATGAAGAGTTACGTGAAAAGTTTACAGAATCGAATCCTGGGATGGTATAAATACCGGAAAGGTGTCTACTGCAAGCATCAGTCGACATTTGTACGTCGTGAAGCGTCGAAGAAACATCGAAAAAGGGACCGGCGAACGACACGATGTATCAAACAGTGAAATATTCCGTTCTAGCGATTGTATTCGTTGGTGTTGTCGTTGATTCATGTCTGATCACGAACTGTCCGAGAGGAGGGAAGAGGAACGGATTGGACAGGAGCAACAATGAACAATTCATAAAACAGGTAATCATATATATATATACATATATATATATATATATATATATATATATATATATATATATATATATATATATATATATATTGTGTGGTATACGCCATACAAACGAATCGAGTCATAGCTGTCTACGTAAGCAACTGTCATAGAACAAATAGATTGTCCTAGGACGATCCAGAGAGCGATTACTAACCTACGGCTTGATACAAAAAGGAGGCTTGGACAGTTGTCGAGTGCATTTGTTCTGACAACAGCTTAAATCATTAAATGTGATACAAACCACTTTTGGACAAAGTATAAATGCATCCTGGTGAGAGCAACTGAAAATCAATCATGAAGATCGACCGTCGGCCACCGAAGGGAACCGTCCTGGCAACTAACGTCCGAGGGATATGACTATATATATATATATATATATATATATATATATATATATATATATATATATATATATGTATATACATATATACACTCATAATTTCATTCTATTTGTTACGATACGATTGATTTCTGAATTCGGTACAGTTTCAAAGAGCATCATTCATTATTTTTTGAAATAGTGTCGAAACTGTATCAAGTATGTTTGATACCGTGGAAGAAGATCAAGAATCATCGTAGTTATTTTCGAAATTACTTACAGTGATTCGCGGTGAAAGTGATGCAGTTGTTCAGAAAATTTCTCCTTTTACAATCCTTGTATGCGAAAACAAATTACTCTCATGCAAATAGAATTCAACATTTATTCCTTATTAATACGTAGTCTACTGCACTACATTCGTTGATACCGGGTGATGAGGTAAAATAATTTTCCAAACATCATAATTTCACACTACAGCGAAAACGATTGCGCTGTGTCGCAAAAATGAAGGGATGACGCGTATACTCGTCAAACAAAGAGTACATACGGCTGTTGTAAAATTGAATTAAATTGTAGCGAAGCGGCACTTGATTATATTTATTAAAACTATCGATTTTTTGAAAAATCGATACTTCCATTGCTCAAATTATTCGATATCATTTACAGAACTCAAACGTACATAGTTTCCATATTAAAAAGAAAAAAAAAACAAGAAAAAGCAAATTCTTGGGAAAAAATGATTGCATCTTGTTCTTGCCTCAAAATATTCTAAAATTTCTGGAATTTACGATAATGTTTCAGTTTTCACTAAAATTTTAGCTTAAACAGCAGATGGTTATTACTTTATTCGCCTGGCGAGTATACTCGTCAAACAAAGAGTACTTGCGGCTGCTGTAAAATTGAATTAAATTGTAACGAAATGGCGATGGACTCTTTTGAAAAATCGATACTTTGATTGCTCAAATAATTCGATATCATTTACAAAACTCAAACGTATATAGTTTCCATATTTTTTTTTTTTTAAAAAAAAAACAAGAATCAAATTCTTGGAAAAAAATGATTCCATCTTGTTCTTGTCTCAAAATATTCTAAAATTTCTGGAATTCACGATAATGTTTCAGTTTTCACTAAAATTTTAGCTTAAACAGCAGATGGTTATTACTTTATTCGCCTGGCGAGTATACTCGTCAAAGAGTACATGCGGCTGCTGTAAAATTGAATTAAATTGTAACGAAATGGCGATTGACTCTTTTGAAAAATCGATACTTTCATTGCTCAAATAATTCGATATCATTTACAAAACTCAAACGTATATAGTTTCCATATTTTTTTTTTTTTAAAAAAAAACACGAATCAAATTCTTGGAAAAAAATGATTCCATCTTGTTCTTGTCTCAAAATATTCTAAAATTTCTGGAATTCACGATAATGTTTCAGTTTTCACTAAAATTTTCATGGTAGTTACCTTTTTCGCCTGATGAGTATACTCGTCACAACATAAAAGATTGTCATTTCTTCATGACGAGTGCACTCGGCATGCACAGACGACAGATTGATATTGTATTTACTTCACGCTGGCTTTATTTTTATATAATGGAAAATCATTGTGAGACGACCGATTTTGTAAGTATTATTTTTAATCGCACTTCTTCCAATTTACAGTTCGAAATAAGAGGCCGACTTTTAAGGAATAAACTGCTAAGTAGTAAACGCCGCCATACGTACCACAAAAAGTAGAATCTCCATTCTTAAATTATACTAACATGTTCCAGAATCTCATTTTCACTGCGGTGTGCAAAACTATGATGTTTAATATTGTTCCATTTCAAAATTTTTATCAATTCGAATGAAAAGATTTATATATATCAGGTAGCCGAGAAAGTTCTGTCGTTTTTGAATCGAGAAAAAAACACTCGCGTACTCTTACATAAAATAACTTTATCCGTCAACATATCCCACTTTCGCGTCGAACAACCCTTTCCCGGCGAGAAGATGATTTATAAATTCGATTTTTATAAAACCGATTGTTTTTATTTCCAAAAAATGCAGACACCTCCATTTTTAATTCCTCTTCATTATCAAACTGTTTACGACGCATACGGTTGTCCAAAGATAAAAACAGGCGGTTATCTGATGGAGATATATCTGGGGAATACGGGGAATGCGGGAAGATCTGCCACCCTAAATTCATAATTTTTGTTCTGGTCTCTACTGCAACGTGCGTGATCGTGCGTTCTTTTGCAAAAATAATACTTTTTTACAACTTACAAGTGCTGGCTGTCTTTGTCGTAATGCATCGAGGAGTCGTTCACTGTAAATTTTTTGTGAGGGTTTGACCCACTCGTAGATATTCATCGTAAATAATTCCTTTTAAAGTCCGCCAAACACAAAGAAGCAGTTTTCGCGGTATTGACTTTCATTTAAGACTTTGTGGAACGCGATCCCCTGATGAAAGCCAGTGGTGAGAACGTTTGTAGTTGGAATACATAATCCATTTTTTATCAGCGGTCAAAATTTGATCCCAAAAGTTCTCGGATTTCGGTCGTGAAATGAGAGATGTACAGATTGTAAGACGCTGTAATTTGTTATTGGGAGTTAATTCGCGTGGCACTCATTCATTTAATTTCCACCCTTTTCCTATTTTGTGTAAATGCTTCCGTATTGTCTCGTCGCTTACTTCGAACAATTCCGTAAGCTGTCGACACGTTAAACTCGAATTTGTTCCGATCATTGTCTCGCTCATATTTAAATTCGATGGTCTGCCTGATACGGTTTCGTCTTTAATGGATTCGTCCCCGACAGAACATTTTTTAAACCGTCTCTGGGTCGCTCTTGGTGTAACTGTATTTTGCCCAAATGCGGTATAGATTTTTTTTGCAGTTTCTGCGACGTTAGTCCCGGTTTAAATTCATAAAGCAAACACGCACTATTTTTCACATACATTTTTAACGATTAGAATTATTTTTTAAATGAAAGTGAACAGTTCGAGATTCATTCAAACACATGCTAATATGGCGGATAAACAATTCTTGGAATTTTGTCTGAAAACAAGCGTTGACAATTTTCGGAATTAAAATTGTACGTTATAACAGCGACAGAACTTTCTCGGTCACCTAATATTAAGATAAAATACCAGTTAATAAGAAATAAATGTTCTACTTTATCTGCATGCGATGCCAGTTTTACATAAATTGTTTGCGAAGGGAATTTTCTTCGGACGACTCGATCGTTTTCAGTGCGTGTCGTCGCGCAGGAAACTTTATCGATGATCTTTTTCCGAACACACGACCGGTCAAATGTTTTATTGTGTTCAGATCACGAGCAAATAAGATCGATCTTTATTATCGATAGAGTTTCACAGACAATTCAATATTCGTTCGTAGTGTATCTCGTGCGGACCTCAACGTGCCGGTCAATGTTTCGGCCCGTCGATATGCTGCGGCTCGTTCGGGTGTCTGATGGGAACGCCCGAAACTGTCCGTTGCACACGCGACGGTGGATTCCATGAACCGGAACCGTGCGTCGCCGGTCAGGGATCGTGCAGAGGCGACTCGGGGAGGTGCGCCGCAGACGGAATTTGCTGCACTCAAGGTAATTTCCATACGTGAAAGATGTGTACGGGTCGTGGTCGCACGACAGTCCCCCGGCACGAAATCTTTAGAACCACATTGCACCGTACGTTCCTTATCAATACAAACAGCAAAAGCATTGTTTTTAGTTCACGAGCAGTTTCTGCTGCTCGGCCGCCCATTTTGAACACGTGCGATCTTTCCATAAAGATCCGAAGCTTTACATGAACTGTCGCCAAATCATACGATCACTTAACACGTCTTCGTCGGGCGAAATTTCACGCAAGTGTCTCTTTGTATGGTCGATACCATCATCGACTCGTTCACCGAACGTCGAGTTCGTTCGAGTATTGTGTCGTTCCATAAGTAATGCGGTTTTTTAAAAACCGGTTTTGAAACAGCGAAAACAATCTGACGTTTTCATTTTGATAGAAAATATACTTTCCGTTATCGCTTTCACAACTTGTTCCCATCATCATCTTAAATTTTCAACATTCCGACGATAAAACTTTCCGTGTTTTGCATTAATGAAAGAGTCGAGCATTCACCGTTCACACTCTGTATCAAGCCATCCTCGATTGATGTGATTTTGGAAAGTTAGGAACAGATAATAATCCGATGGTGCTAGGTCACCGTAATAGTTTAGTAAATAAAATTTCAGTTACCGAAGTCAGAAGGATTTATTTCCAAAAATCTTAAATGTGCCGACATTTCTTCGGTCAGCGTAAATAGTGACGTTTGATAAAATTATCCCTGTTAGCCGAAACATGTTCCGTTATTATTGTTACTTGTTGATACATCGGGAAGAAACAAATGACTAGTATTCGTCACACATATTTTACTTCCATAAGTGACCCTATATATATATACATACATACATACATACATATATATATATATATATATATATATATATATATATATAATATATATATATGAGCTGGCAGTACTGTTCGAAGGTCGTTCGCTCGGTTCAGAGGTAGAAAATTCGACCTAGAGGATCGATATCGTATGTCTGCCGTTGTCGACGATGACAAAACTGCAAACAATTATTAAAAAGAATCAACGTTTGGAGACAGTTGGATATGTGGATCGCTACGATGTTCGAGTGGCTTATAATTTAACTGAAAAAAAGTCAGTGGAACGCGTTTCCATCAGTGATTCGCTCCTTAAAAGAAACCGAAACGACCCGTTTCTGAAATGATTAATCACGGACGATGATGAAAAATGGATCGTTTAAAATAATGCGGATCGAAATAGATCTTGGAGAAAACGAAATGAGCCTCCGTTAACCACTCCAAAAGCGAAAGTCTTCATCCAAAGAGGGTGACGTTGTGTACCTGGTGGGATCGGAAGGGCGTCGCGTGATACGAGCTTCTCCGAAATAATCAGACGATACATTTAAAGAAGTACAGTGGTCGATCGGATCAAGTAAAGGCGGCAATCGGATCGAAAGTGTCCAGAATTGGCAGATCGGAAGTGTATAATTTTTCACCAGGACAACGCCAGACCTCACATCTCGTTGCAGACCCGGCAGAAATGACTGCAGTCTGACTGGGACGTCCTATCTCGCCCGCCATATTCACCTGATCTTGTACCTTCAGTTTACCATTCGTACCGGTCCCTATAGAATTCCCTTAATGGAAAAAAGTTCACTTCGCTGGAAGCGTGCGGATACCACCTGGATCGATTCATTGTCCAGAGAGACTCAAAGTTCTGGGAGGTCGGGATTATGGAACTACGTGAAAGATGGCGAAAGGTGATGGATCAAAATCGTGCATGTGTGTTAAAATAAACATGTATACAAATAAATAAATATTGCCTTTGAATTTCATTTTAAAAACGCTACGAACTTTTGTTACAACTATATATATATATATATATATATATATATATATATATATATACTGTGTAGTATACGACATTACAAACGAATTGTCATAGCTGTCTACGCAAGCAACTATCATAGAACAAATAGATTGTTCTAGAACAATCCAGCTCGATATAAAAAGGTTGCTTAGATAATTATCGACAGCATTTGTTCAAACAATAACAAACTAATAGACGCATAAAATGAGTCGATTTTATTTGACAACAAAACTATATTCATACGCATGAAATTAATCGACTGCATTTGTATTTGATAACAAATTAAAAAATTAAATGTAATACAAAACACTTTTGGACAAAGTATAAATGTACCCTGGTGACAGCGGCTGAAAATCAATCAAGATCGACCATCGGACACAGAAGGGAACCGTCCTGGCAACCGACGCCCGAGGGATACAACATACATACACACATACATACATACACACACACTCAGACACATATCTGTAAGTATGATATTAAACTGTCTATTAGTTTTCTCTTTTAGAGAAAACATCAGAAACTGAATTCCTCCCATCGTGTACCGTAAAACACACTGAAACTTTTGTAAACTTCCTTCAACAGAATCGTGTTACACGGATCCTGCGTGCGTTTATGACGAGGAGAGACGAGACCGAGGCCACAACGGTCGACCGGCCATTCCAGTCGAATCGATCTTCAGCGTACTCACACCGTACCGATCCTAATCGGAACATCGCCATCATTCTGCGTGCACGGCGACGAATCGATCGGTCGAAACGAACGTGCAGATTGTGTTAAGATTCGTACGGCATGTATGATTTTTAATAATGTCAGTAAAAAATAAAGAAAATACATATTTAATAAATGCCTTTTTGCATTGAATCACCACGACACCTCCAATTTATTCCCGATCTAACACATTGCGATTTCAACGCCAATAAATAAAATTAATTTTACTGATAATAAAGTGTTTACAGAGAATTTAGGGCTAGCGGCACATTACGACGGATCGCATCGTTCCGGATCGGTCAAAAATCCGCCTGTCAACCGATTCCGACGCGCCGTGGTTCGACCCGCACCGGCAATAGTGTGCGATGACACATATAAAATGTATGAAAGCGACCCGTGCGGATTTTTGCGAAACGATGCGATCCGTCCCGATGTGCGCTAGCCTTTAGTTGAGCCGACACTTAACCGTCATACGATCCACGGACGAATTATCGCCTAACTTCATTTTTAACATACTACAACTGGCTCAAGATACAAGTTACAACTTTGTGCCCTTCGCTATTTATTTAATCGCTGCTAATGACGGCGAGCATTAAATATATAAAATTATTTAAATTTCAATAATTATTTATATTTCATGGAAAACTTACGGTGACGTTCTCCCGTAGTATGTTTATATAAAAAAAGATTGTTTATAAAACGTGCGAGTGATGATGAGTCACGGGCCGTGACACACGGAAGAAGAGAATGAAGAACTGTTCGCAGAGAGTAGTGATATCTTCGAGAATGAAGTAAACATCGTGCACATTATTCCAAGAGTACCGTTAGAGGCTACACACAGATCAAAAAATAAGAGAGTTACACGGACAAATGTACTGGCGAATCGACAAGGAGAGACGCGAGCTGAAAATATAATAAAGGATAAAGATGGAATAACACGCCACGCTATATTTCGAATCGGAAGCGTCAAAGACGCTTTCGAATTATGCTTTACCCAATCTATACACAAGATCGTTACTGACAATACAAATAATATAGAGGGTCTGTGAGTATTTGGTGAAAATTGGTAAAGACGTCGATCATATTACAATTCAAACATATGATGGAATACTGATTTTAGACGGTGTCTCAGGAGAGAATCTGCTGATAACTTATGGGATAGCAGTAACAGTCGACCAATATTTCAAGCCGTCTGTGTCCAAGAAGTGTTTTGACATACTCACTAGAGTTATTCGTCTTGGTGGTAGAAGCGATCGACGGGATGCCGCTATCCATAGTTTATGGAATAAGTGAGTAAACAAACTTCCTCGCTTGGATACCCCGTGTGAAAATATCACTGTAGACGAACAGGTGGTCGCCTTTCGAGGCCGATGTCAATTTCGGCAACGAATGCCTGCGAAGTCTGCAAAGGATGGAATGAAAATCCGGGCTCTATGTGATAGCAGAACAAATTTTGCATGGAACACGCAACTGTATACGGGAAAAGGACCAGACGAGGCGCCGGAACGAAATCAACGACAGAGAGTAGTACTCGGTTCAGTGAAAGATCTCTGAAACGCCGAAATGTCACATGAGATAGTTTTTTTTAACCGCCTACGATCTTGCTACAGAATTATTGAGGAAGGAGAATGACTTTTGGTACGGTGAGATCCAACAGAACACATTTACCGGTTTCCACAAAAGGAGACACTCGCCGGCGACCAGTGTGTTCGAGCGATTTTTTATTTCACGGATAAGATAACTTCCGTGGAATATGTTCCCAAAAAATAAGAGATCGTTAGAGTAATGAGTACTCTTAGTTATCAGTACAATACAACTTCTGCTGATGAAAAAGACACTACCAGAAATAATTGATTTTTATGACAAGACAAAAGCGGGTGTCGATACACTGGACACAGTAAAGATGAAAGTCAACCGCTGGCCATTATGTTTATTTTTCAATATAATTGATGTATCTCCGGGTCAACGCTTATGTTCTGTGGCTACGAACAAAACACCGACTTGGAATAAAAATAAACTGTTTCGAAGACGTTTCTGCACGAAGGAATGCAGTGGCGACCGAAGGAACCAGGCGGCAGCGCATCGCTTCACCTTATCAACAGCCTTCAGCAAGATACTAACGCACCCGAAGACTTTTCGCAACCATCCACTTGAACAGGCGAATCTAGTGTAAAAAAGAGAAAAACTTCCCCGGGAGCTCGGTGTCGAATATGTGTCGGAAAAGACCGTAAAGCATGTGCTGTGCATGAAAATGCCGTATATTTTTTCGATACTTGTAAAGAGTGTATAAATGTAACAGCAACAAATAACTAATGGAAATCTGAAATATTTTAATAATTTACCTTTGAAAAATCATACGGGCGACATATGACCCGCGACGACTCCATAAGTTATCTTTTCTGGGGACCGTATGAGGGTTAATTGGATTTTCTGCGGTGCGTATACCGCTACCGGCGGACGAACCGCGGTTTCCGAATTCTAAACATTTTGTTAGAGTTGTTGAAATTTTTGTTGTGTTTAAATTGTCTGCTGTGATCGGGAAAAATTTTCAAGAAACCGGTACTAACGCTTACAAGCTGCTCGACACTTATAACGCTTATAGAAGATAGGGTTTTACTCGGAGGAAGCGAAAAGGGAATCAAATATGAGTGTGTTGAGCATTAAAAACATGTAAGAAACCAAATATCTTCTCTCCGATATGAAAGAAACCAAACACTGACCTTCGCCGGACCAACATTCAGCCTACAGTGAAACACAAAGACGATATTGTAAGAAAACTAGTGTTCGTTGAGACTCCAGCGTATACACTGCGCAGTTCGGACATATTTGGGGAAAAATTAAAAAAAAAATGCCGAAAAATCGAGCCTCGACGATCACAACTTGTTCCGAAGAGCCAATGACTCTAAACACACCATTCACACTGTTCGTATACGTGGCTACTTTTTAACAGTGCTGGGCAGCCGAAAACACCGTCGCAATCCCCAGATCTAAATCACATCGAGCACCTTGACGGGTTGCTAGATCGAAGTGTAAGACAACGCCACATGCTGCAAGTATGAGTTAACTTAAGGGCATACATACCTATAAAAAAATCGAGTTTTCAAAAATCACACGTTCGGATAGTACCGTCGCTCGAAAATATTTTCAAAAAATCTTATTGCGAAATTCGTTAAATTTCCAGAGCTAGAGCCATAAATGTCACACTGTCTACATATAAACATGACTACCAATCCACTTCCACGGAATGTGCTTGAAGCGATAAAACACATTTACGAAGATCTGAGTTCGGAGAGTCTACTGGAGCTTTGCGTGGGAGGATTTGCACAAAATAACAATGAAAGTCTAAAAAAACATTCGATATGGAAAAAAGCGCAGAAGAAATTACACAGCGGTCTTCCCGTAGTCGAAATTTCCGCAAATATCGTCGCTTGTGCATTCAACGAGCGATCAGTGGCACTTCTAAAAATGATGCATATCGATTGTGGAAGGTTTTTTCTCGGCCCCACTAATGAGAAAACCCACAAAAAAGGAGGAAGAAGAAGCCATCACTCGGACGGAAGGTGAATGTTACGGTCCAGGCATCGATGACAGCGTGAATTAACAGAAAAACATTAATTCATTAAACATTTTTATCGAAATCTGGCTTCAAAAGCTACTCGAAACTTTAAACGCGTTTTTCTCAATAGTAAGTTTTTCAAATCGGTACCAGGAATATCTCAGCAAATGCTTGCCCGATTTGCATGAAAGATTTTGCAAAAATATTACCAGATCATTATCTTGCATTATTCGATTTGTCATTAACAAAATTGATGCCCATTCCAGGGCCTAAATTTCATGTTTTTTTCTTTCAAACGGCTGCCATTTCCGAAAAAAGGTTTGTTTAAATGAAAGGCTACGTCACTAATTAGTTCAGTCTACCTGCTCTAATTTGCAATTAAAGAAATTCGATTCAGATAACATCTGAAAATACGCTTGGTACCGCGAAACGCTGCGTCGATTACGTCACCTCAACAATGGGTCACTACTAGCGCGTGGAGCGAAAGATCGACTTGAAAAAAATATTAAAACAATCTACAGTGTACGCGCTTTAAAATGTACATTTTAGTTTTGAAATAAAACATTGTTTTCAATGCGAAAAAAATCACGAAAATAGTCTATTTTCGACGCCCTAAAAGGTATACATGCCCTTAATGCAGTCTTAATACGAGAACGGAAGAGTATCAGTGCAGATGAGACCCGCAAACCGGTGCCATGCATATCGAAAAAATAATAGCAAAAGTCGTGAAACAAAAACGATTAGTAACAAGATACAAAATGCGCACCGCACTGCAGAATTCGGGCGTTGAATATTCGTACCACAATTAAATTTGTTTGTTTAAATGTCCGAACACGTTTGTCCGAGTGAAAAATTCAGAACGAGATCATTTTTTCAGTTCTCTGCTTATGATATTTTGTACATTTAAGTTTATTTTTTTTATATTATTCTTTGAGAATACGCGTTCGTTCAACAGGATGAAAGATTTTGTTTCATTTTAATTTTTATGTTCATAATATTACAACATTTTCTTGTTATTACACTTGCCTGAATACTTTTGACCATATATATATATTACACAAAGAAACTAAGAAATTACCGGGTTAAAAACACACGTGTTCATTGCACACTCGAACCAATGGTGACTAATTAACAGTCACCGTTACTGATTACATGAAACCGCATAATCGCCACACACACACACACACCGTCGCTATAGCGACAGTAATATAATCAATACATTAAAAAATCGTTTAGGTTACAAGTACGAGAAAGCAGCTGTCGACATTTGAATAAGCGCCCGTTCGTGCCTCTGTAGCGAGCACAACATACCGTGCGAAATAAACAAATTTCTTATTCGACAACCCGAGTAATACGGCGGAACAATACACCGTCCGGCAAAAAATAAACTACTGCTAGCTCATATTCGCATATATATATATATATACATATATACACACACATATATATATATATATACACACACATATATATATATATACATATATATACATATATATACATATATATATATATATATATATACATATATATATACATACATACATACATATACATATATATATATATATATACATATATATACATATATATACATATATATACATATATATACATATATATACATATATATACATATATATACATATATATACATATATATACATATATATACATATATATACATATATATACATATATATATATATATATATATATATATATATATATATATATATATATATATATATTTATATTATTAGTCGACACCTGAAGCCGATCGTCTAGATTCCTTATCCATGTGTTGTCGTGGAAACGCCCTGTTGTTGTTTATAATAAACATTGATAGTTTCAGATAAATTAGAATCAAGCAACGGACTTAGTGTGTGAGGACACGGACTCTAATGAATCTCTGGCTTGTACAGATGTATTATCCATCACCTTTTTTCATTTGTAATAGTTTCAAAATAAATTGTTATCTATTTTGTATTTAGTATTAACGCCCCCTTTCTCACGCACTCTAACAAAATAAATTTATATATATATATATATATATATATACATATGTAATATTTTATTGCATTCACTCATAATTAGATCGGAAGACAAAGTATCGTTTCATACAAGGGTTGTCCCAGAAGTACCCGGCCTGACTTAGAGATGGCGGTAGTTGTTTGAAAAATATCACTGTATTAGAAAGTACACAATCTATAAAGCATATGTTTCAAGTTTGAGGACGCCACGTTGTTTAGTATTTGTTTGGCAGCCATCAATAGTGAACGTTCTCAGTGAATTTGTGAAAATGGAAAAAATTGGTCATCGTTACGTGATACAATACTTTTATTTGAAAGGCCTCAGCCCAACCAATATAAAAGCTGAACTGGATTGTACTCTGGGTGAGTCTGCTCCTTCGTTTACAACAGTGAAATATTGGGTAGCAGAGTTTAAACGAGGCCGTACGAGCGGCCAAGACGAGCATCGCAGTGGTCGACCAAATGAGGTGACGACTCCAGAAATGGTGAAGAAAATCCACAAAGCGGTACTGGATGATCGTCGACTGAAAGTGCGCGAGCTAGCAGACATAGTAGGCATTTCAAAAAGTGCGGTACATCGCATATTATCTGAAAATTTGCACATGAGAAAGCTGTGTGCAAGATGGGTGCCGCGTTTGCTCACACTCGAGCAAAAACAGTGTCGTGAAGATGTTTCAATTGAGTGTTTAGCGAAGTTTCACAGCAACAAAGCAGAATTTTTGCGCCGTTTCATAACCATGGATGAAACATAGGTCCATCACTTCACACCCGAGACAAAAGAACAATCAAAACAATGGACTGAAAAGGGAGAACCGGCTCCAAAGAAGACGAAGACCGTTTCATCTGCAGGCAAGGTCATGGCGTCGGTTTTTTGGGATGCGCGTGGGATAATTTTCATTGACTATCTTGAAAAAGGAAAAACTATCAACGGCAATTATTATGCGAACTTATTGCAACGTTTGAGCGAAGAAATCAAGCAAAAACGGCCGCATTTGGCTAAGAAGTAACTGTTGTTTCATTACGACAATGCACCAGCTCACAAATCCGTTATTGCAATGGCCAAAATTAATGAATTAAAGTTTGAGTTGCTACCTCATGCACCCTATTCGCCAGATTTAGCCCCCTCGGATTATTTTCTGTTCCCAAACTTGAAAAAATGGCTCAGTGATCAAAGATTTCCCAACGATGAAGAAGTGATGTCGGCAGTTAATGGGTATTTTGAGGAGCAAGACAGTTCTTATTATAAAAAGGGCATCGAACTTATTGAACATCGCTGGGAAAAGTTTATAGAGCTGAAAGGATATTATGTTGAAAAATAAATATATTTTTTTCCAAAATTTTTGTGTTTTCTTTGTTGGGTCGGGTACTTCTGGGACCAACCTCGTATATAATATTTTCAGGCAATGTGTCACTTATGGATTTTTTTTATTAGATTCGTACAAAAATAAATGCGGTTTTCACGTATCGAGCATAAAGACTGATATATCAGTTACAAAATTATATTTATGAATCAAAATATAGACCACTGGCCCGCACACATTTCTCCCGGCGGGAAGCGTGTTTGTTTATTCCTACCAGATAGAATTCCAGAACTCCTGGAATTAACGGACTCATCGAGATGATGCTCGATCTTTGAAAACATTCTCTCGCACGAAATTACTCGAATGTTTTAAAAAAAACACGATTAATCTGTCGGAGACAGGTCCGGAGAATAGAGCGGATGAGTGAGATGAGGTTTCATATAATTCAGTACATTTAATTTTTTTTTGACGTCGTTTGCGAGACGTGCGGTCGGGCGTTGTCGTTAAGAAGAATCGGTCCTCTTCGATCGACTAATGATGGCAATAAATGACGCAACTTCTCGTGCATTTTTTCAATTTCCTGACAATATTTTTCTGCTGCTATTGTTCCACCAAGACTTAAGAAGTTGTAGTGAACGATGCCACTTGTCGACCGCCAAACAGTGAACACACTCTTTTTTTCATGAAGCTTCTTCGGTTCAGGAAACTGTTTTGGTGCTTCTCCTCTTCGGTCTATCCATTGTGACGAACATTTCCCCGATCGTTGTAGTGAATCCATTTTTCATCGCATATGACAATGCGATCAAGAGTGGGATCACTTTTGTAATGCAAAAGAATCGCAGAGCAGACTTGCTTTAGTTCACATGGCGCCCGTTTATCGACCTTTTTTCTTCTTCCAATTAGGCTCGAATGTTGAATAACTGTTGAATGATCGACATCGAGTTCTTCTGACACGTCTAGAGTTGTTTTACGTGGGTATCCGCTTCAATAATGGTTCTTAAATCATTCCTGTCTATAGCTGATGGACGTCCACGACCTTACTCATATCATTACGGCTTTTGTTCCCATCGCGAAATTTTTGGAACCGGTGTCGAACTGTACATTCACTAATCGACTCTTCGCCAAAAACAAATTGGATATTTTGAGCAGTTTCTGTTGCTTTACGCCCCAATTTAAACTCGAGCGACAAAATCGCGCGATTTGCTTTTTTTCCACGACAAATTTAAGAGGTTATATCCGACAATACTGAAAAACGAAAACGATAGACACGAGCTGAAATCGGCAGTGCTGATTTCACTGTTTACAATGATGTATCACGTGACTATACAAAAGATAACGGTAACTAGAAAAATCGGTGCCAAACTTAAAATGATAAAAACCACAATTATTTGTACACCGACCTAATACAATACTTTTCAATCTAATTCGTAAGCGCGACATAATTATTAATATTTATAAAACACATTGCCGAAATTGCACGTTAACAATAAATAAATAAATTACAGAGTTTCGATGCCATTGATCTTTGTCAGTACGTCAGATTACAAATTAGAAATATTCTCAAGATTCACACCTGTAATTCATTCAATTCATCAAATTTTGTGAATTGTGAAAATGAATTTCACTTGACATTAGTCCAAATCATTTGTTGAAGTCATTGTAACAGTACTCAAAATTCAATTTAATCGAAAAGAAAAAAAATCTAACAACTTATTTCCCGTGAAACGCTCATCGAATATTTATCTTAAGGATGAGAGAACCACTTTTAGTGTATAGAATCAATTATAGACAACGTTAAAAGTGAATTTTATTATTTTTATGTTAACTTTCACAGCGTAGAAATCGATTTTGCTACACGAGCGTGAGGAAGTAAGAGATTATCGAACCGTGTTAAAATACTCGACTTCGAGCAAATATTATCTTAAAGCCGTACAAGAAATTATAAAAACAATATAACATTATAAATTATAAAGTGTGAATCGATAATAATAAAATAATAATAATGAAATGTTTCGAGTGATTCACCGTTTGATTTTTCGATTGAAATTATTTTCGATCACTGTCATGATCGATGATTGTTTAACCTTTTATTATTACTGTCATCGCGTTTTTAACGAGGACGATATACATTAAATTCGAAAATACGACATTACTATTCATAGAAAATGCCACTTTTTTAAAATAAATGTCTTTAAAATTCTGCAAAATATATTTAAATCTTGTAAACTGCTCACAAAATCGAAAAACTATACAAGAAGAATTAATCACTCGTAATATGTTTTAAAAGTGCCGATGTATTGATATACATTATGGGAATGAATAACTTGACTTATAGCACTCGTGCCTTTTAAGGGAGGAAAAAATCAATATGAACAGTTTAAAATATACTCATTGAAAACAAACTTCAAACCGGCCCTATGGCACTACGGCCAAATTCTCGGCAGATTCGTGTTCCCATGGTGCTAGTGCAGCATTCGGTGTCACACTATGTAATACTCGTACTACATGAATATATCTGCGGTAGAGGGGAAAGGGGTTTTTTCCCTCGATCGCAGATATACTATACCGATACTATATAACGCTCGTATGAATCACCCTACGGTTCACTAGCGCCTCCTGTCGGCCGGGGGAACACGATCATGCCGTGCAGACCGTGGAAAAATATAGCTCGTGTCAAAGGCCTGCTTCGAACGTAAATAGAATTATAAACGTTACAGGTACGTCACTACGACCTTTAATATACGTTTAAGATCATCACTTTCGGTACGACAAAAAAAGTCTCGACACAATCAGAAATTATTAAAAAATAATACTTTGTAATTTGTGCCGAGACACGATAACGATGATCGATAAGAAGAAAAACGTACCGAGTCGGTTTTAATGTCGAAATTTTCTTTCGGTATTAAGAGAGATATCACATATAGCGCTCGTAATCGTGAAACAAAAGAGGTGACTTACTTCTACGTAACGCATTCTGAGCGTCGTTCGTCATCGCGTCGGCTTCGTCGAGCACGATGATTTTGAATCCGGCTTTGAATATAGTCCGCGTACTGGCGAAATTCAAGATCTGTCCGCGTACGATACCGATGCCACGGTCGTCCGACGCGTTCAACTCAAGCACCGTCGAAGAGAACTGCGCCGGAGTGTATATCCGGCGAGCGCACGCCAGTATCGTACTCGTTTTGCCCGTTCCCGGCGGACCGTACAGCAGGAGATGCGGTAACTGATCGTCGTCGATAAATTTCTTGACTGAAACGACGAGAAACACTATCGCTACGAAAGTTCGACCGTATCTTAAATGCGAGGAATGATTTTTCTTAGAAATCGGGAGATAAATGAATTACGAATATTCCGCACAATCCTGCTAAAGATTATGATTGTAATCTTCGTCGAAAGTAGGATTACTAAACAAACAATATTGAAAGAAACAAACATTTGAATGCACATGTATGTCAGAGAGAGAAAAAGAGAAAACATTCCGCATAGTTACAAAAAAAAAAAAATACTTTAAGTATGAAAATTCAATAATCTTACTCGTCTTAATGATATCAACGTGTGATACCAGATCTTCTAATTTACTTGGACGATATTTTTCGACCCTGAAACAAATTAAACTGACATTTATTTTCGCGCCATAACGAAAGCCAACGAAAACAAGGCTAATAATCAAAACTTACCAGGGTAAATTGCTTTTAACGTCGTTTAATGTCATCTTAAAACTCGTATTGAATTTTGTATTACAAAAATAATCCAATTACAAAATCAATTCAAAATGCACGTGAATTCAAAAACATACACACAATCAAGAAACGAATTATGATATCCTCTCGATTTGTTTGAACACTTGATCTATAGATGAAACACTCTAATCCATAGATACGTGCCTGGACCATAGATCCACTGATGGGTTTTATAGGTTATGATACAGAGCTGATCTGTGTAAAACACGGTTTATGGATAAATCATGTCTGTACAGTTAAATACCGATCTAAATTTTTACTAATTTTAGATGTATTGTTCACGACTAACGATCAAGACAACATTTAAAAACTAAAGTTAATAATCACACAATTTTAGGATAAATGTTTTTTTTTTTGCATTAGAACATTACTGAAAATGGTAATACTATTACCCTGAAAATAAATTCAGAATTTGAAAATTTAAGCCCTAGACCTAATAGTTGTTCGAGTACTATATTTTTTATATCGCATGTCCTAATTTCAATGAAGAAAAATTATTTTTTCCTTTATAAGAATACAGATAACACATTGATGAATCCAAAAAACAAGATCCATACATGAAATACAATTTTTATTTCCAATCCGAATTTAAATAATCTATAAGGTAACTGTCGTACACAGCAAATTTAGTCCATGAGTTCTGTATAATAGGTATAGCGTCTAAATTCATCATCGATGAAACGTTAATGAGCGAACTTGAAATCGTTCGACTTCGATCAGCGCTCGCAAATAAATTTAATCGCAGTGAATAAATTTACTTATGAAGTATACAGAGACTTTTCCGAAAGTCTCTAGACTTCGAATGTACGTGCGGTACAGTCGTCCAAAGAATTAGTTAGCGTTGAATAGAAATCTCCTATGATTTTTTCGAAAGGATATTAAGACAATTCGAATAAATGTAAAAGAAAGCACCGAGCAGGTAGAATCACAAATTTTAAGAAGAGATAGTACGATGTTCCTGCATATTTTTTAAAGATATCGATCGATGAAGGTTCGTTGGGACTCAAACCATAATAAGCAAACGAGGTACACCTAATCCTCGATTTACATGGGAAATTGGTTCCCCAAAAGTAGAGTCTACACCTTATATTGAATATAAGGGGTAGGTTTTATAAATCCGCAATGAAATTTGAAAAATTCTACAAATATGCTTGTCGGTGTTGTCCCTTACTATAAATATTTAATATGTTTTATGGCTGGTCCAAAAGGATGCAGGAAGGAAGCATGTAATTTATAATTGCACAACATTTTATGTAATGTTATTCAAAGGCGATTTTTTTAACTAGAAATCCATACTGATTTATAGAGCACGTTTCTTTAAATTATTATTTTTCTTGCAGTCGGCACTTTCGCACTGTTGTTACCACGAATCGATAGTCGCTTCGGTTCAGAAGAAAAAATGCGAAGTCGAGAGTGTCTGTTATCGTTAGGATGCGAGACTTTACGGCGGCGTGTGCGCTTATAATTTTGCACGGCGGCATAAACGGAGAGCTCTATTAAATTCGTGTGAAAGCGTTTTAAAACAATTTTTTTTTGCAATGTTGTGACCGTGTTAAGCCGAGATAGTGTCGTGAAAATGGAAGTTTTTCCGCATTCCTTCGACCGTACAAATCGAGGGTTAGGTGTACTCGAATAGCGATATCAATTCCTACGAGGATGAAATCGGAAATAACATTCCGATCGTTAGCGATCGGCGAGAGTTTCATGTTCGTAGAGTCTTTATTTCGAGTATGGGAATCTGCTGTTTCAACATATTTATCAGCTGTTTCATCGTCTTTATAAACATCTCCTCGTTTAGTTTTATGTTTAAATATTCCTTTAATTACATTTCACTATATAGGATCCTTTTTAGATAAGTAAACGAAGTTAACGCCGTGATCGGCACTCGCCTTCAAAAATAAAAGCCAAACAGTTCGCTAACAAACGCTCAGCATAGTCGCGTGTGACATACCGTAACGAATTTATTCACTACATGAATATAACGAGCTACCTAACTTATCGCTATCCATTGTGGTCGCTTCATGTAATATGCGTACGCACGTAGACCTATGTATCCCATAGGTAAATATTCTTCTGCCTATTTATTATATAAACATATGAATGTATGTATATATTTATATGTACGCATATTTTTTAAATTGTGTTAACATACTGAAACAAACATACTTATTGCAAAATCGTTAATTTTCACAATCGGTTTCGAGTCATTCGATGATAATTTTAGTTTAGTAGCTTTAGAGCACCTGTTAATTACGATATATTTTATGAGTCACTATGCCAAGGATATTTTGCAATATAGAGCAATAAAATAGATAATTACATGGCATTTAATCACTATCGACCCCGTACCTGTAGGTTAAACGTTGCGAATGACATTTGTCACTGTCAGAAATTCCAAATCAGTTTTTCAATTAACTTTTCACGGTCCTTTTTTTCGCTGTAAACAAATTAAATGTTCCGTTTAATTAAATAAAACACACCCTTCTAAATTTGCTAAAGTTGAAAAGTAAGCCGAAAATATATTCAAAAAGTGTTTATTTTCATTCATAAATAGACGACTGCTAAATTAATTCTGCCGATTTTCTAACGTATGACGTGTCTTACAAAGTTAGGTTACACGTGTGCTTGAGGTGAAGAAGGTGAAAAAATAATTTACGTGTTCGCCGAATCGAGAAGAAATGACTGCAAGAAAACGATATCATTTAGATGAAAATAATATCGAGATGAGCAACGAAGATTACTCATTCGCACTGTCGAAAACAAACAAATTAAGGGGAGATGTTAGCAATATTGCTTTGTTATTTTTTTTATACACATTGCAAGGAATACCGCTAGGCTTATCAGCAGCAATTCCGATGGTGTTGCAAAACCGGGGGGTTAATTACAGACAGCAGGTACCGTACACATATGTCTATGTCGACTCGTACCGTTCAGTATAATGTTTATTGATGTTTTTAGGCCGAATTTAGTTTTGTCAACTGGCCATTCAGCCTAAAGCTGTTATGGGCACCAATCGTAGATGCTATATTTTGGCCGTCTTTAGGTCGTAGAAAAACATGGCTAATTCCGACACAATATCTGCTGGGTATCTGTATGTTTTTTCTTTCCAGTTACGTTGACGATTGGTTGGGAGACGAGAACGATTCACCGAATATCGGTGCGTTGACGTTCGGTTTCGTCGTGTTAAATTTTCTCGCCGCTACGCAGGACATAGCCGTAGACGGATGGGCTCTGACGATGTTGAAAAAGTGCAACGTCGGACACGCGTCTACGTGTAACAGCGCCGGGCAGACCGCGGGATTCTTTTTAGGATACGTGCTTTTCATGGCCCTCGAATCCGCGGATTTCTGCAACGACTATTTACGCACGGAACCGAAAGACGTAGGGCTCGTGACGCTCTCGGAGTTCTTGTATTTCTGGGGCGTCGTGTTCATCGTCACGACGACTCTCGTCGCTCTGTTGAAGAACGAAAGTCGAGAAGGGACGTCGGACAAAGGAGACGACCGAGAATTAAACGTGAACGTCGTCCGAGCGTACGTGACTCTGTACGAGATATCGAAACTACCTCCCGTTCGTCTGTTGGCTTTGATACTTTTGACGGCGAAGATGGGATTCGCCGCTACCGACGCCGTATCCAGTCTGAAAATGGTCGAAGGCGGATTACCGAAAGAAAAACTAGGATTTATGGCGGTACCTCTCATTCCTGTTCAAATCATTCTCGTATTAGTTATATCGAAGTGGACGACGGGACCGAGGCCGATGGACGTGTTTATCGAAGCGATACCGTACAGATTGTTATTCAGTTTCGTAGCCGCGGGCCTCGTATGGTTGACGCCTAAATTAGTCGTAGATGGAAATATACCTTCGTATTACTACGCGGTATTACTGATCACTTACGGTTTTCATCAGGTAATTAACGTTGAACTACGATCGCACGATAACCACGGAAACGAATCGGCGTTCACTTCACGTACTATCGTCGACGTCGATATTGATTTTGAGCGAAGAATACGAAATGATAGTCGTTATATTTCTCACGAACAAACGAGCGTTCATAAATTACCGGTCGACGATGATTTTTTTAATCTTAAACGTGTTTCTAGAAAACACTCGTTTCACCGAAGTTATTTTTATCGCATCGTTAAAACGTTAACGACGTTCGCGCGTCGATTCTCTGCGTGGACTTCGTGCGCGTACGTACAACGAACGTGTAAAATCGAAATCGAAGTTATCGAAAACGAAGACTTTTCGATAGTGACCGTTTCTGTTTTTTTGAAAAAAAAATAACGTACGATATATTTTTTACAGGTTTGTCTGTACAGCATGTTTGTTGCCGTGATGGCTTTTTTTGCAAAAATCAGTGACCCGTCATTCGGCGGTACTTACATGACTTTATTGAATACATTGTGTAATCTGGGTGGAAACTGGCCTGCGACATTGGTGTTGTGGCTTGTCGATAGCCTCACGTGGAGATCTTGCGATCATGCAGATAACATAGACGCCGATGATAATTGTAATTCGTCAGAAAAGCGCAAGGTAAATCGTATAGCGGCGGTCGAATAAGAATAACGATCGTGAAACGCGTATTCGTCTTATTTAGAAGTATCGAAGTCGATAAGCTCGATAATATGAATACGTTTTCACACGTCGATGATGTTTTTAAAACGTTTTGTTTTCTTTTGTAGGAGTGTGTAGCGAAAGGCGGAAAATGTAATATAACACTAGATGGTTTTTATTTAGAAACGGTCATATGTGTTGTCATAGGATTTATCTGGCTGATTTGGGCTAAAAAGAAAATACAGAATCTACAATCGTTGAAGGAAGATGCATGGAAAGTAGAAAAATTCAAGTCTGTTATAAGATAACAAACGGTTAATTAATTATCACTCGATAAGGCTGTGTTAAGCAAATTAAAGTCACAAATATGTTAATCATATAACACTGATTAAACTATGAAACTTAGAGTTTTTGTATAATTATTTTTCAGTAATGTATATTTTATGCAAAATACATATTTTTTGAAAGAATACTTCGTAATCTGTGTGTGTGTGTGTGTACATATATATACACACACACACACATATACACATGCACACACACACACATACACACACATACACACACACACATACACACACACACATATGTTCACACACATATACTAACATGTATTTCTTTATGTACGCACAAACATAAAGTGGGTGTCTGAAGGTTTATTCATGATTCTATTGAAAGAAGGGACGTGTATGTATATTTATGCATTGTAAGGATGAAAATTCGTTTTGATAAGTTTGAAATTTATAGTTCGTGAAAGCAAAATGACTGAGACTGTTAATTTAGACATATTTTTATACATGAGGTACTTAATCGTAAATACCTTAATGTATCTAAAAACGAATATGTACGCAAACATCGTGTCTGTTAATAATTTGAGTTGTCACAGCGATTTGACATAGTTTTCTCATAACAAGTTCTCTCTATCGTATCGTCAGCGAAATTTACATACTTTTACACATCGATTAATATTTGATCGTGTGGACTCGATACGTTGGCAGTCTCTTCGAAAATTTTAAACTGATAAAATCGAGTAATCGTGTACGAGATGTAAATAAATATTAACGCATATGTAAATTGTGAAAGTGCTAGATTTTTCGGATTTCTGTAAATACGATGAGTATTGCAATAATGCTAATCGTTTATAATGCATCGAAGTATGTATTGTCAAAATGAGTATTCTGTTCAGTCATATTTATGTTTTATAACATTCCAAACATTCACTTACATATAATATATATAAACACACACACAAGGTTGTCATTGTTAATGATTTCATTTTATTAGCAAAGTGACTAAAGTATAGGTTATTTATATAATTGAAGATGTTTTACTATAGATAAATTATAGTATAATTTTTCTCGTTTTAAATTAGACTAATCAGGTTATTACTTAATACGAGGGTGGTACATATTGTAAGATTATAAATGTTTATTTATGGACATTTTTGAATGAGATATGTTATAGTTTTTCGCCTCTCTAAAAATGAAATTCTGTACTAAATTAAATTATTTGCGAAATACTGATTTTCAGATTCATATCTTTTAGATATATTTTTTAAAATGTGTTCATTTGTGGTCTTAATGTACTTTGATCATAGTCATCAGACTGTAATATGAAATTACATTTTTAATGTAGACATTTTGTCGGTAAAACAAATTTATTTAATTATTATATTTTAATTAATAATTTAAAAAGTATTTTGCATTTA
>CM068313.1:59006376-59013876 GCA_034766995.1 Acanthacorydalis orientalis
TTGGCACAAAATAATTTTTGGTGTAAATTATAATACTCTAAACTATATAAATAATACTTAAATTCACGTTGAAATTTCTTCTGTCGATGCACATGGAGATGGAGTGAGTTTTGAGATGTGAAATAAATTTGATTCTGCTTTTTTATGTCCTATGTCAATTTCATACATTGTGTTTGAAATTTTCCTCAAAACTCTGTATGGTCCGATTCTTAATTCATCCATTTTTTTCCGGTTCATCTTATTCCCATTTTCAATGTATACTGAATCTCCAACGTTGAAATTGTATGTCTTTTTATTTTTGTCGTATAACTTCTTATTATATTCATGATATTTTATACTGTTTTTTAATGCTGTTATTCTATCGTTTTCTAATTGATTATTGTTTTTATTTATTTTTAATTCGGCTGGTAATGCTGACGTATCGTTACCATTTAACAAATATTGTGGGCTAAATTTTGTCACCGTATGTTCGGTTTCATTGTATTGATTTACACAATTATGTGCTACAGTTGTCCACGCACATTTATTATTTTTTTCATTTATTGCACATCTTATTTTATTTACTAAAGTTTGATTAAGTCTTTCATTGAGACCGTTTGAAAATGGTGCATTAACACTTGTAAATACCATTTTTACTCCTTTTTCTTCTATGAAATTTTTAAAGTCTTTAGAATTTGTGCCTGGATATTGATCTGTTAAAAGTGTTTGTACATTATAATCTTTTAGTACATTTTCTATTAATTTAATGAAATCATTAGCATTCTGTGTTTTTGATGTTAGTATGTGAGCAAATCTTGTGAAGTGGTCTACTAATAGATGTAAATATTTTTTCGTGGATCGTGTACCACCGAATCCACCTATTGTGTCTATAGAAATTATTTCAAATGGCTTTGTTGCAGGACCAAGATGTGACATTAGGCCAATTTTGTTTTGCCCTCTTGATTTATTTTTTATGCACACTTCACAATATTTACATGTTTTCTTTATATTATCTAAAATATTCACTGCTGTATAGTGCGGTAGTATTTTATTTTTCATTTGATTTATGCCAATGTGACAAAATTTCTTGTGTGTATTTTCTATTAACTTTTTACTAAGTTTTTCTGATAATATAATTTTTTCTCTGTTTTTGGCTTTTTTATAATACACATTATTTTTGAAATTAAGTTTGTTTCTGTTGTCTTCTATATCTCTATTTTCCTTTTGGTCTTCTAAAATATCTTCTAACTTTATTAAGTTTACAATTTTTAATTTATCTTCTTCATCTTCTTGAGGTTCTAATACTGCATTCCTACTTAAGCAGTCTGCTTCTAAATTATTTTTGCCTGGGTGGTATATAATTTCAAAATCAAATTGTGATAAATAGTAGGTGAGATCACCTAATTCTTCATCTGTTCTAGCTTTTATATTCATTTTTTCTAGTGGTTTATGATCTGAAAATACTGTAAAGTGTTTGCCTATGAGCCAGTGCTGCCAATACTTTACTGACTCTTTTATTGCTATACATTCTAAATAAATTGCTTTTTTCCTTTTTTGAGATTCATTTAGTTTTCTTGAAAAATATGCCACTGGTTTCTCAATTTTTTTACCTTCGTTTAGTTGTGGTTGTTTTAATACTGCACCTATTCCTTTTAAACTTGCATCTGTGTATATGTGTATTGGTAAGTCTGGATCAAAGATAGCTAATACTGGTTGAGTGCAGAGGAAATTTTTCATATATTCGAATGCTTTTTGACATTCTTCTGACCAAATAAATTCTTGGTTTTTTCTCAATAAGTTATGTAGTGGATCTAAAATTAGTGAAATTTTTGGTACGTACTCATTATAAAAGTTTATTTTTCCTAGAAGTTGTCGAACATTTTTTTTATTTTCTGGCACAGGAAAATTCCTTATGGAGATCAGATTGTCTTTTATTGGAGAAATTGAATTATGTTTGATTATATGTCCTAAGTACTGTACTGAATCTAAGGCAAATGTACATTTTGAAAGTTTTAATCTAAATCCTTCTTTCATTATTGCTTCTAATAATTTTGATAAATGGTCTACATGTTCTTCGAAAGTTTTTGAAAATATTAATATGTCATCTATGTAATTCACTGTAAAATCTGATAAATTGTTTTTCCTTATTATATTACTTAAAATTCTTTGGAATATAGCTGGTGATGTTTTTAATCCAAATGGTAGGCAAGTCCATTGAAAGTGACCTTCTTGGGTCATGAAGCCTGTTTTTCTTCTATCTTCAATTCTTAGTGGAATCGACCAGAATGCAGAGTTTATATCAAGTTTTGTAAAATATTTGCAGTTTCTTGTTTTTATTACAAGATCTTCAATTAGTGGGAATGGTTGTGATTGAGGTACTATTATTTTATTCAAATCTCTGAAATCTATACATAACCTTGATTTTCTGTTTTCATCTCTCTTGTAAGCTAATGTTACTGGAGCAGCAAAAGGACTGTATGATTCTTCTATTAAATTTCTCTTGAGTAGTTCCTTTATTTGTTTGCATATTTTGCAAGGCATTTTATCACTTTTTTCCTTAGTGATGGGCCATTTTTTCTTCAATTCTAAATTTTTTTTGTATGTTAAATGTTCCAACTTACCAATTTCATTATGTAGGTCTTCAGTCTTTTTTAGTTTTTCTCTATCAATTCTGTCAATTATATTATTTGGCAGACCTGTTGCGATGAGATCTATTAATGTTCCATCATCAATAGTTTTTCTTACTTGTAGTAAGAGTTTTTCTTTCTTTATAGAATATTCTAGTAATGAACCAGATTGATATTTGTATGATATAGCATATCTTATTGGAGACCAACCTTTACTAGCAAATGTGTTACAAAAATTGTCTTTCCACTCTTTCCAATCTGCTTCAATAGTGAGCTTAAGAAGTGTACAACTGTACCAATCTGCAGCACTTTTGTCCATAAACGTTTTTAGAATTTCTATTATTTTATCATTCTGTGTTAACCTAAATCGTTCACATTCTTTCTCAAAATCGGTCATCCATTGATTTGCATTTGCATTTTTTCCATCAAATTTTTCAATAGTAAATTCTTTAGCCAGTTTTCCAATATTTTTTTCTTCTGATTTCTCTTTGTTTTTTTCAAGCAATTGTTCTATTAATTTTACTACCGCCACGTCACTTGTATTTTCATTCTCAAATACTTCTTCTAAAAATTCATCTTGAAATTGCACATTTCCATTATCATCAAAGTAAACTTTTTTTAATTCTTTAGTTAAATTAATCCACACTTGCCTTATTTGATTTCTTAATTTTAGCGTTTTCTTTACCTTATTATATATTGCCGTTTCGGAAAGTTGTTCGTGATATTCTGCATTTAAAAATTCACATGGAATTTTGAACGTGCGTCCATCCGTTGTCGTTAATCTGGTTATACACAATAAATTTGATTTCTTATCTGAAGCTTCAAGCAGTGCAAACCTGAATTGAAGTTTGTCCATTGTGATTTACAACAAGAATGTTGTTTTATAATGTTTATACTTTTAATTTTTTTATAGGTTAGAATAAAACATGAATAGTTTCTCTGTAATAACAAAGCTTTTTATTAATTAACAAAAAAATACAATTATATCTTAAATTAAGAATGTTATTCCTACCTGTAATAACAAAGAAACAACATTCAATGTTATTATTCACAATCTTACTTTTGGATTAGTTTATAAATTTTTATTTCATTGTTTCCGGTATGTCTTTATTAATCATACTAATTGTCACATAAAAATTCACACGCGCCAATTCTCCCTGTTCGTATATTAAGAGATCTGATTTACCGACATGATAACGCGCGCAATTCAATTAGATTAAGGATTATTCCTTACATATATATATATATATATAGATATATATATAAATGGTATATGTCGTGTGAACAGAATAGCTCTTGAACATTCAAAAATTTATGAAAAGCATTAAATGCGGCTCTCATTGTCGAATAAGTTGCCCACCCCACTTTGTATATAACATTTAACATAACTGTTTCAACATACGTTCTTTTTATTGAAGCCACATTAATAAATTATGGATTTTAGATTACAATATTTGCATAATTTCTGCTAGTGTACGACCGAATACGAGACCGGTACCCCTGCCCCCCTAGTCAAGAACTGTACAGAATATCGATACAGAAAACGAAAGGGTTTCAGCACCACTCGATATCATAGTGCGACGCACGTGTTTTATCACGTTCTCACTCTCTATTCATACACTATACACATTCGTTTCCTCTACTCCGTGTCTGCACTGTGAACGTTAATAATTTTACATCTTTCGCATGGAAAATCGTCTGTGATCTGACGTAATCTTCGTTTCGGTATTAAGTTGTCTTAACACGATGCAGTCGTGAAGATTTAGTCGTATTAGACGTGTGCATTTATTATGTTTTTTATTTACAGAGTCTAACATTGGACCGCGCACGAAGCAATAAAATTAGAATAAGACTCTTCGTTAAATATTTGAATTGTTGTGTTTATTTTCGCTGTGCCACTAATCGCAAGGTTATATAGAGACAAAGATTAGGTTTACGATCCGTGTGCATGTCACGGTCGGTTCTGAAAAAAAATACATCACACACACACACATACGACTCGTCGCTCACATAGATCGAAAAGTTTATTTCCTATCCTTCTCCTATCCTTCTCCTTCCCTTCGATCCTTCCTTTTCCTATCCTTCCTATTTCTTTTCGAAGGCGGGGTTCTTACGAAGAGATCAGGGTTTTTTTGGAATTTTTCCCAAATAATGACAAAGAGAAAAGCCTGACAATTCAGTTCCAGTCCGATGAAAATAGTTATATCCGAAGACACACGTCGGTTACCGGAACTATAGCGACACTATGGGTATTTTCAGCATATCACGAAGAGCACATTATCATAAAAGGACCTTAGTTTTAACCTTATGTATCTTTTCATCGAGATTTCTATGTCGATTTTACAGTCTCCTATCGTATTTAATATAACATCAGTATTTTTTTTCTTAATCTCGACGAGGAGAATTTTAATTCACTAACAGCAGATGATAGTCACTGATTTATTCTCATACAATGGATTTAACTCAAGTTTAAATTCTACTCCGGATGGAACGTTTCATTTACTCGAAGTGTTTTAGAGGATTTTCAAAACAATTATCAAATAAACACATTTACTTTATCGATTAAAAAATGCGTTTATACCCGTTAACGTACTGTCTCGATATCCTTAGTAACGTTTGAATCATTGAAGTTTTCGTTTTCCACTTCTGTTAGGTCGGCAGAAAAATAATTGCGGTTTATTGCCTTCGAATTCACGTACACTTTTTAATTTAAGCGCCGTTAAGTCGTCCAGAACTTTCGCGTAAGCTCTCAAATTGCCGTGCGTCGTTCTGATTCAGCTGACGCCTTCGCTCTTCGCCTTCGCTCTTCGCTCTTCGCCTTCGCCTTCGATGGCTTTTTTTGCAAAAATCAGTGACCCGTCATTCGGCGGTACTTACATGACTTTATTGAATACATTGTGTAATCTGGGTGGAAACTGGCCTGCGACATTGGTGTTGTGGCTTGTCGATAGCCTCACGTGGAGATCTTGCGATCACGCAGATAACATAGACGCCGATGATAATTGTAATTCGTCAGAAAAGCGCAAGGTAAATCGTATAGCGGCGGTCGAATAAGAATAACGATCGTGAAACGCGTATTCGTCTTATTTAGAAGTATCGAAGTCGATAAGCTCGATAATATGAATACGTTTTCACACGTCGATGATGTTTTTAAAACGTTTTGTTTTCTTTTGTAGGAGTGTGTAGCGAAAGGCGGAAAATGTAATATAACACTAGATGGTTTTTATTTAGAAACGGTCATATGTGTTGTCATAGGATTTATCTGGCTGATTTGGGCTAAAAAGAAAATACAGAATCTACAATCGTTGAAGGAAGATGCATGGAAAGTAGAAAAATTCAAGTCTGTTATAAGATAACAAACGGTTAATTAATTATCACTCGATAAGGCTGTGTTAAGCAAATTAAAGTCACAAATATGTTAATCATATAACACTGATTAAACTATGAAACTTAGAGTTTTTGTATAATTATTTTTCAGTAATGTATATTTTATGCAAAATACATATTTTTTGAAAGAATACTTCGTAATCTGTGTGTGTGTGTGTGTACATATATATACACACACACACACATATACACACACACATACACACACACACATACACACACACACACATACACACACACACATATGTTCACACACATATACTAACATGTATTTCTTTATGTACGCACAAACATAAAGTGGGTGTCTGAAGGTTTATTCATGATTCTATTGAAAGAAGGGACGTGTATGTATATTTATGCATTGTAAGGATGAAAATTCGTTTTGATAAGTTTGAAATTTATAGTTCGTGAAAGCAAAATGACTGAAACTGTTAATTTAGACATATTTTTATACATGAGGTACTTAATCGTAAATACCTTAATGTATCTAAAAACGAATATGTACGCAAACATCGTGTCTGTTAATAATTTGAGTTGTCACAGCGATTTGACATAGTTTTCTCATAACAAGTTCTCTCTATCGTATCGTCAGCGAAATTTACATACTGTTACACATCGATTAATATTTGATCGTGTGGACTCGATACGTTGGCAGTCTCTTTGAAAATTTTAAACTGATAAAATCGAGTAATCGTGTACGAGATGTAAATAAATATTAACGCATATGTAAATTGTGAAAGTGCTAGATTTTTCGGATTTCTGTAAATACGATGAGTATTGCAATAATGCTAATCGTTTATAATGCATAGAAGTATGTATTGTCAAAATGAGTATTCTGTTCAGTCATATTTATGTTTTATAACATTCCAAACATTCACTTACATATAATATATATAAACACACACACAAGGTTGTCATTGTTAATGATTTCGTTTTATTAGCAAAGTGACTAAAGTATAGGTTATTTATATAATTGAAGATGTTTTACTATAGATAAATTATAGTATAATTTTTCTCGTTTTAAATTAGACTAATCAGGTTATTACTTAATACGAGGGTGGTACATATTGTAAGATTATAAATGTTTATTTATGGACATTTTTGAATGAGATATGTTATAGTTTTTCGCCTCTCTAAAAATGAAATTCTGTACTAAATTAAATTATTTGCGAAATACTGATTTTCAGATTCATATCTTTTAGATATATTGTTTAAAATGTGTTCATTTGTGGTCTTAATGTACTTTGATCATAGTCATCAGACTGTAATATGAAATTACATTTTTAATGTAGACATTTTGTCGGTAAAACAAATTTATTTAATTATTATATTTTAATTAATAATTTAAAAAGTATTTTGCATTTAAATATAGAATAAGAACCGAGATTCATGCATTGTGTACCTTTTATATAATTTTATTTCGAATAAATATAATTTAGTGAATTGTATTCTAATTGATTACGATTTGTAGAAGTATTGTGTTTTTCTGTAGTTTAATTGGTGTTAT
>CM068313.1:59018876-59021376 GCA_034766995.1 Acanthacorydalis orientalis
AGATTTAGTCGTATTAGACGTGTGCATTTATTATGTTTTTTATTTACAGAGTCTAACATTGGACCGCGCACGAAGCAATAAAATTAGAATAAGACTCTTCGTTAAATATTTGAATTGTTGTGTTTATTTTCGCTGTGCCACTAATCGCAAGGTTATATAGAGACAAAGATTAGGTTTACGATCCGTGTGCATGTCACGGTCGGTTCTGAAAAAAAATACATCACACACACACACATACGACTCGTCGCTCACATAGATCGAAAAGTTTATTTCCTATCCTTCTCCTATCCTTCTCCTTCCCTTCGATCCTTCCTTTTCCTATCCTTCCTATTTCTTTTCGAAGGCGGGGTTCTTACGAAGAGATCAGGGTTTTTTTGGAATTTTTCCCAAATAATGACAAAGAGAAAAGCCTGACAATTCAGTTCCAGTCCGATGAAAATAGTTATATCCGAAGACACACGTCGGTTACCGGAACTATAGCGACACTATGGGTATTTTCAGCATATCACGAAGAGCACATTATCATAAAAGGACCTTAGTTTTAACCTTATGTATCTTTTCATCGAGATTTCTATGTCGATTTTACAGTCTCCTATCGTATTTAATATAACATCAGTATTTTTTTTCTTAATCTCGACGAGGAGAATTTTAATTCACTAACAGCAGATGATAGTCACTGATTTATTCTCATACAATGGATTTAACTCAAGTTTAAATTCTACTCCGGATGGAACGTTTCATTTACTCGAAGTGTTTTAGAGGATTTTCAAAACAATTATCAAATAAACACATTTACTTTATCGATTAAAAAATGCGTTTATACCCGTTAACGTACTGTCTCGATATCCTTAGTAACGTTTGAATCATTGAAGTTTTCGTTTTCCACTTCTGTTAGGTCGGCAGAAAAATAATTGCGGTTTATTGCCTTCGAATTCACGTACACTTTTTAATTTAAGCGCCGTTAAGTCGTCCAGAACTTTCGCGTAAGCTCTCAAATTGCCGTGCGTCGTTCTGATTCAGCTGACGCCTTCGCTCTTCGCCTTCGCTCTTCGCTCTTCGCCTTCGCCTTCGATGGCTTTTTTTGCAAAAATCAGTGACCCGTCATTCGGCGGTACTTACATGACTTTATTGAATACATTGTGTAATCTGGGTGGAAACTGGCCTGCGACATTGGTGTTGTGGCTTGTCGATAGCCTCACGTGGAGATCTTGCGATCACGCAGATAACATAGACGCCGATGATAATTGTAATTCGTCAGAAAAGCGCAAGGTAAATCGTATAGCGGCGGTCGAATAAGAATAACGATCGTGAAACGCGTATTCGTCTTATTTAGAAGTATCGAAGTCGATAAGCTCGATAATATGAATACGTTTTCACACGTCGATGATGTTTTTAAAACGTTTTGTTTTCTTTTGTAGGAGTGTGTAGCGAAAGGCGGAAAATGTAATATAACACTAGATGGTTTTTATTTAGAAACGGTCATATGTGTTGTCATAGGATTTATCTGGCTGATTTGGGCTAAAAAGAAAATACAGAATCTACAATCGTTGAAGGAAGATGCATGGAAAGTAGAAAAATTCAAGTCTGTTATAAGATAACAAACGGTTAATTAATTATCACTCGATAAGGCTGTGTTAAGCAAATTAAAGTCACAAATATGTTAATCATATAACACTGATTAAACTATGAAACTTAGAGTTTTTGTATAATTATTTTTCAGTAATGTATATTTTATGCAAAATACATATTTTTTGAAAGAATACTTCGTAATCTGTGTGTGTGTGTGTGTACATATATATACACACACACACACATATACACACACATACACACACACACACATATGTTCACACACATACACTAACATGTATTTCTTTATGTACGCACAAACATAAAGTGGGTGTCTGAAGGTTTATTTATGATTCTATTGAAAGAAGGGACGTGTATGTATATTTATGCATTGTAAGGATGAAAATTCGTTTTGATAAGTTTGAAATTTATAGTTCGTGAAAGCAAAATAACTGAAACTGTTAATTTAGACATATTTTTATACATGAGGTACTTTATCGTAAAGACCTTAATGTATCTAAAAACGAATATGTACGCAAACATCGTGTCTGTTAATAATTTGAGTTGTCACAGCGATTTGACATAGTTTTCTCATAACAAGTTCTCTCTATCGTATCGTCAGCGAAATTTACATACTGTTACACATCGATTAATATTTGATCGTGTGGACTCGATACGTTGGCAGTCTCTTCGAAAATTTTAAACTCATAAAATCGAACAATCGTGTACGAGATGTAAATAAATATTAACGCATATATAAATTGTGAAAGTGCTAGATTTTTCGGATTTCTGTAAATACGATGAGTATTGCAATAATGCTAATCGTTTATAATGCATAGAAGTATGTATTGTCAAAATGAGTATTCTGTTCAGTCATATTTATGTTTTATAACATTCCAAACATTCACTTACATATAATATATATAAACAC
>CM068313.1:59026376-59041376 GCA_034766995.1 Acanthacorydalis orientalis
ATATATATATATATATATATATATATATATATAAATATATATATAGATATATATATAAATGGTATATGTCGTGTGAACAGAATAGCTCTTGAACATTCAAAAATTTATGAAAAGCATTAAATGCGGCTCTCATTGTCGAATAAGTTGCCCACCCCACTTTGTATATAACATTTAACATAACTGTTTCAACATACGTTCTTTTTATTGAAGCCACATTAATAAATTATGGATTTTAGATTACAATATTTGCATAATTTCTGCTAGTGTACGACCGAATACGAGACCGGTACCCCTGCCCCCCTAGTCAAGAACTGTACAGAATATCGATACAGAAAACGAAAGGGTTTCAGCACCACTCGATATCATAGTGCGACGCACGTGTTTTATCACGTTCTCACTCTCTATTCATACACTATACACATTCGTTTCCTCTACTCCGTGTCTGCACTGTGAACGTTAATAATTTTACATCTTTCGCATGGAAAATCGTCTGTGATCTGACGTAATCTTCGTTTCGGTATTAAGTTGTCTTAACACGATGCAGTCGTGAAGATTTAGTCGTATTAGACGTGTGCATTTATTATGTTTTTTATTTACAGAGTCTAACATTGGACCGCGCACGAAGCAATAAAATTAGAATAAGACTCTTCGTTAAATATTTGAATTGTTGTGTTTATTTTCGCTGTGCCACTAATCGCAAGGTTATATAGAGACAAAGATTAGGTTTACGATCCGTGTGCATGTCGCGGTCGGTTCTGAAAAAAATACATCACACACACACATACGACTCGTCGCTCACATAGATCGAAAAGTTTAATTCCTATCCTTCTCCTTCCCTTCGATCCTTCCTTTTCCTATCCTTCCTATTTATTTTCGGAGGCGGGGTTCTTACGAAGAGATCAGGGTTTTTTTTGGAATTTTTCCCAAATAATGACAAAGAGCAAAGCCTGACAATTCAGTTCCAGTCCGATGAAAATAGTTATATCCGAAGACACACGTCGGTTACCGGGTCTATAACGACACCCGGAACTATAGCGATACTATGGGTATTTTCAGCATATCACGAAGAGCACATTATCATAAAAGGACCTTAGTTTTAACCTTATGCATCTTTTCATCGAGATTTTTATGTCGATTTTACAGTCTCCTATCGTATTTAATATAACATCAGTATTTTTTTTTCTTAATCTCGATGTGGAGAATTTTAATTCAATTTTCTAACAGCAGAGGATAGTCACTGATTTATTCTCATACAATGGATTTAACTCAAGTTTAAATTCTACTCCGGATGGAACGTTTCATTTACTCGAAGTGTTTTAGAGGATTTTCAAAACAATTATCAAATAAACACATTCACTTTATCGATTAAAAAAATGCGTTTATACCCGTTAACGTACTGTCTCAATATCCTTAGTAACGTTTGAATCATTGAAGTTTTCGTTTTCCACTTCTGTTAGGTCGGCAGAAAAATAATTGCGGTTTATCGCCTTCGAATTCACGTACACTTTTTAATTTAAGCGCCGTTAAGTCGTCCAGAACTTTCGCGTAAGCTCTCGAATTGCCGTGCGTCGTTCTGATTCAGCTGACGCCTTCGTTCGACCGTTATGAACTGAAGAAGGACGCGTGCGACGTTCTCCATCTTCGAGGCTCTCTCGTCCTCGACCCGAAACGTCTGGAACCACCGTCGCACCGTACGTTCCTTAACAGCATCCACATCACAAGCATCGTTTACGAGTTTACGGGCAGATTCTGCTGCTTTACCGCCCGTTTTGTAGTCATGCGAAGAATCGTTCTTATTTGCTTCTCTTCCATCTTTAATTCAATAGTCGAATTCGAACTAAAATTAATAATGAAACCATAGTCGACGATATCAAAGTACTAGACTGAAAAATGCGCTTTAAAATCATTTTAACATGAACACCGATGGAGTGACGCTCTCACTGAAAGAAAATTAATGTCAGAATTCAGAGGACAGAACCAGCAGTCGTTTTCCTATCGAGCCAACAGTGAGATTGAGTTTTGATTAACACGTTCACTACGGGCCGAACGACCGGCGGCACATTCATGTCTGTCCGAAGGGACGGGTTGCGCCGCCGGTTGTACATACACAGTTGTCCCATGGGGGGGTAGGGTCTGAGCCACCGGTGGTACATGAACTGTCGCCGCATCATGACAATTGAAAAATCGATTACTGTAATTAACACATTTATTTACATCTTTATATACACAAGGGGACCGTTTATCTTTGTGAATTTCTTTCGAACCTTGCAAGCACAGAGGCGGCTGCCGATTGTTGCAACGAGGGCGAAACGTAGTGACGCGCAAGCGGCTTTCTTTGCGGCTACGGGAGCGCCCGTATGTTCAGATAATTTGCTGTAGCGTTCTCTCTGTACAGCGTTCACGCACACTTCTCGCAGAGCCTGAATATCTGTCTATAAGATGATGGTCGTTATGTTTTATTTGCGTTGTTGGTATCTTGTTACCTGCTAATAACTTATCAATGATTTTTTTCAGAAGTGTTTTTTTTTCTCAGATCATGACCACCATACCATACAATACCGAGGACAGTAAATTCAGGCCCCGTCGCGAACGTGTTAACGATAGAATTCCCCAGACGAATTCTTTTTCTCATCCATCGACCGCAAAAATATTTATGATCGTAAGAAGAAAATCGTCGATGAATTTAAGCGTCGCGAGCGATTCGATCGTTCACACGGTGCCGAAATGCAGAAGAGTCTCCATTTTCCATCGCGCAGTACTTTTGTGTGTCCATCGAATCGAGTCGATTCAAAAATACAATAACGATAACAATTTCCGCATGTCAACCCTCACGAACGTTCGTAAACGGACAATTAACGATATCTAATATTTGATCGTTTCAATGTCAAAAACTTGAAATACAGATATGAGTCAATAACAAAAATATTCTCAGGACTCGTTCACACTTCTGTTATTATAAGAGAAATGCAATCTTCAACTTCATACCAAATCGGACTATGAAAGTATTGTGCGGTCTCGACAATGCGAAATTTCACGTCAATGATTTTTTTCTGTGCTATATGATTATATATGATTATATATATATATATATATATATATATATATATATATATATATATATATATGTATATATATATACATATATACATATATATATATATATATATATGTACATATATATTCGATCGATTTATATATATATATATATTACTTTTGCGGTATTCCCAAACATTGTTTATAATGTTCTACATGTACTGTTCTTAAATAGTTAACCCCTTAAGCGGCTTTTTTATTTTATTTTGAGAATGTGCGCTACTGGCGTGCTCATTTATTTCCAGGCGACGACGAATATACTCGACGAAAACGCAGTGAATGCACTTACTGTAAGTTCGAGTTAAATTATAACGAAATGATAGATTATTTTGGTCGTTTGTTTGAAAAGTTTTCAATTTTATTAACAAGAGTGATTCACAAATCACACTTCGTTACTGTCTGTCGGCATCGATTCTTTTTAATCTCGAATGTGGTTCCGAATTCAGGCGACATTCCAAACATTGCTCATGTATGTATATATATATATATATATATATATATATATATATATATATATATATATGTATATATATATATATATATATATATATATATATATATATATATATATATATATGTACATAATACATACATACATATATATACATATATATATATATATACATATATATACATATATATATATATATATATATGTATATATATATATATATATATATATATATATATATATATATATATATATATATATATATATACATATGTATATACACACATATATGTGCGTATATATATATATATACATATGTATATATACACACATATATGTACGTATATATATATATATATATATATATATATATATATATATATACCTATATATATATATATATGTATGTATGTATGTACACACACGTTTGTACTTTTGACTTTTTCAAGTGTATCGTTTTTACTGTGATAATCTACTGTGATAATAATTTTAATATGTGATAAATTTATTATGTTTAGAATTGTTTTATCTCATAATTTTTGTTACACTGAACGAAGAAAATTTAGTATATTTATGATAATAAACCATAATATGAAATAAATGTTGTATTTTATTTGCACAAGAATAATGTCAGGCACGAAACATTTATTACGAATATTTTTCGGACTGTATGTTTTTCTCCATCAGTCCGCTGTACAGGAAAATGTATGTATATATACACACATATATATATATATATACACACACACACATATATATATATATATATATATATATATATATATATATCATCATCATCATCTTCAGCCTCTGTTAATCCACTGCTGGATGAAGGCCTCTTCCATGACTTTCCATTTTGTTCGATTCAGTGCCTCTCTTTTCCACAGTTTTCCAAGAAAGTTTTTAATATCCTTATCCCATCTGTTCATTGGTCTCTTTCTGGGTATTTTTATATTCTTCGGTTCCCAGTCAATAATTTCTCTCGTCCATCGGTTGTCCTCTCTTCTTGTGACATGTCCCGCCCATTTCCATTTCAGACTTTTTGCTCTTCTTATTATATCTGTGACTCCTGTTTGTTTTCGTATCCATTCTACTCTCTTCTATCTCTTCTTGTTATTCCCAACAAAAATTTGAAAAAAATATATAAAGGCGTTGTTGCGAAGCAGTGCAGATCACTTGGATTTAGTTTTCAAAGATCTCCCTGCTACAGCCCGAATCTTACTGGCCCCACGGGTATTAATTTTTCAAATTAATAAACGTGTACATTGTCGTTTATAAATTAATGGACGTAAGTATATTTTTTATGGCTTCGTCTCAGGGTCGTGTGGCAGATTCAGGCAGACGGTGGATAGAAGAAGAGAAGTCGTTGTGTTTGTCTTTATGGAAAAGAAGCCCGAAAGTTTCTCGTTTATTACGGAAATTAATTGCTTTATCGTCGATCAATACTTTAAGGACTTTTTTGCGATTGATCCCTTTGAAACCAGGTGCGAACGACCGCCTCGTGTGCCAAACACTCATGATCGGTGATTTGGAGGACGACGACAACTTCTGTTCGTTGATGTTCGATGAAATGCCAATTCGCGAGGGGTTGTCGTATAACCTACGTGCTGATAGAATTAGTGGGCACGTTGACGTGGACACCGGATCCATAGGAAAGGAATATGCAAGTAGCGTTGTGGTTTTGATGTCGAAAGGTGTGAGACGTAGCTGGAAGCAGTCGATCGCCAACTACTTTTGTCGAAATTCAACTTCAGATCATTTGTCACGAATGATCATGGAAGTTATTCGGCGAGTAGAGTCAATTGGACTTCGGATTGTGTGCACGGGATTAAATAACGTGAAAGCGTTAAATTCCTTGAAATTGAAAAAAGAAGACCCCTTCCTTTGGTTTCGATTGTAGAGCCATTTTTACAATATTTGATCCATTACATTTATTCAAATGCACATGGAATATGCTCATGAAAATTGGTAGATATGAGAAGTAAGTAACGAAAGTTATCAAAATTAAATTAATCCTCACAGTTCGTCCATTCATGTATTGTGATATTGGAGATTCAAATTAATAGTTCTGAGGTCGTTTTTAGCTATTTCGATATTCCTAGACTCTTGAAAATCTTTTCCAGACCGTGCTGTTTAGTTATTAAGCGTTCTTTATTCTATGTTAGTATATATTTATAAATGGTGTTTATTTATTTATTATCAGTGTTGATTTTAAATTTATTAATATTGTTTATTTAAAAAATTGTTAGTGTTAAGTGTTTTTTGAAAATAAATAAATCACGTAGGTAACTGTCTTTTCTGTGAATTGTAAACAGCGTCGTCCGATAGCACGATTGCGAAAAAATTAAATAATTTAAAATATATTCACATCCATTCGGAAATATTCAATTTCAACACACAATTCTATAGTAATTTTAAAGCAGTGAATTTCGTATTTCATACGGAACTGATTGCTCGAGAGTTATTATAAAATTGTATCAAAATTAAACATTTCCTAACGGGAATGTATATATGTACCAGCGCCAATATTCAAATATTTAAATCTCCCGCGCGAATATCGCGCGGACAGCGCGATCTCGCTATGTCGGCACGAGTTAACACCCCGCACCTCCAGACTAACGTTTCTATGCCAATGTTTTTTTACCAGCATCTTGTCATCTAGATAGTCTTTTAGCTTTGTAACTGATATTCAACGATGTCGTCGAAAATGCTATTGTCTAATTCTACGCATATAATCGTGTTTTTGTTGTCAGAACAAAACGCTGTCGATAACTGTCCAAACATCCTTTTTATACCGAGCCGTCGATCAGTGATCGCTCTCTAGATCGTTCTAGAACAACCTATTCGTTCTATGTTATTTGTTTGCGTAGACAGCGATGACTCGATTCGTTTGTTTGACGTGTACGACCCGATACAGTCGAGTCTGTTTTTATTCGTTTCTCTTTAATGCGGTTTTGAAGTTGTGCGGTGCGCATTTCACGCAAATTATATGAAGCAGAAAGCATTCGATTTTCAAGTTCTATTAATTGTTGACAATGCACCGGGTCATCTACATCTAGAACATCCAAGTGTGTAGATAGTGTTTTCTTTTTTTTTCACCTAATACAACAAGCATTATTCGGCCATTACACTTTCGGTTCGATACGAATCGGTCGAACGGTCGCGGCGTACTGAGCGCGGACCTGCGTCACGGCGTTTCGTGACGCTCCCGCCGCTAACATGACACCCTTAATGAAGCTGTACACGCGATTCTACGTTAAAAATGTAACTAAATAAAATGAAGTCTTCTTAAATTGCACGTTAAAGTCTCAGCTTTTAGACTGTACATACGTTCTATTGATCACGAATTGTCTTTTGCTTGAAAAACGACAGAAACGATCTGGTCGGTCGGTTATTGAGGTTTTAGGGCGCTTCGGTGATAGAAACGATCTTTTAAGACAAAATCCGACATTACTGGTTGGCCAATCCAATATATATATATATATATATTTATATATATCCAAGGTAAATACTTTTATTCCGGAAATCTGTCCAATAAACACAGTCAATAATAAAAGTGATATTTCAAGCAGGCCGTGAACGTATTTTCGTCTATTTTTCTAGATTCAAATATCGAAAAACAACCTTCGCACGGAAAACGATAATGTCTGCTGGCTTAAAACACTTTAGATAAATTGCCCAGATATTCTGTCACAAACCTGCGGTGTCTCTATTTGTGTAATTTTTATTACGGTCGAACTATAAACCGAAAAGATTTGTAATTCGGTCTTATCGTCTCTATATGTAAACATTTTTAATAATATGCAAATTTGATATAAAAAAAATGAACAGAAAAACAGAAAAACATATTTACAACTTGATTAAGACTTTTATGAGCCTGTATTTTTGTTATATTAGTGCACGACGTGAACTGTGAAACTTCATTACTGAAACACTTCCGTCTGATGTTGTTTTAACATTAAACATGTTTTGTACAAAGTGGTTTATCTTTGTTTCGATCCTGTTATCCGGACTGCATGTAAGTAGAAAATATTTTTTGTATTTTCCGACATACGTACTGTTCGTCCATGTAAAACTGTACACGTTCAACCCACACAGTTCTGAAATTATCACAGACATTTTCGCTGAACAATAATACTGTCCGTAGAACCCCGCTTACACGTTTCTGTCGATTGAGTTGCATACAGTGTAGGTCCATTGAGCACGAATTCTCTCATAAAGAGAGATTACGTTCAAACAAAATTGCGGAGAGTAGTGTTTCAGTTCTTTTTCCTTTTTCATTTTTAGTACTTGTAACATCCTAAGGCGCTATAGTCAATCTTGGTACCGAGAACACAGTCGTTTCTCGGTGCAACTGATTTATTTCAAAAAACAAACATTTCAAACACATCCTTCTTTTCGATATTGAACGCTACTGCTTAACCTATTAATTCTCAAGGGTGGTTTTTCGCTCAACACCCTCTCTCGCCGCCCCACTTTTAACGCCGCTATCTGGACGATATCGTATTTCAAACCGATAGCAAACAAACTGCATTCCGTGGACTTTTAGATTATGTTATAAAATTTCGAATAGGATTTACTGTGCCTTTTATTGTCAACCCGTGAAGTCTGTGCGGTTTTTTTATCGCCCCCTATATATAAAAAAATATATAAATTAATTAATATTTTTCCTCGTCCATTGTTTTCGTCCGATTAATTTGTTCTCTCCGGCTTAGTCGTGTAGTGATCTACTACGATCGGTTTCAACTTCTTGAGCCATCTTTCGGTACTTTTTTCGTGTGTATTTCATAAAGAATGCTACCGGAATGTGGTACTAATCTCGAAATCGGTCCGACGGAATCAAACCGAAGAGAACGGTACAGGAACGGAAACACAGTGTTAAGACCCGAATAGCAGCATTGTGCAAAATATATAAATGTCGAAAGTTATACCGTCAGGTTAGTTATCCGTCGCTTACCGGATGCAGAGAGAAAAGGTTTTCACACGAAACGTTTTTTTTTAAAAACGATCAGAGGACACAGTAAAACGGTTTGGTTCTTCCAGCTGTGAAAATCACTTCTGAAATAAATTCAAGCGACGGTCACTGTTCATCGAAAAACCAAATGTCGCGTTGAAATAAACGGGTCATGGAACCTGTCGCGAAAACGATCAGCGATATCGTAAGTTTATGACACGATTATAAATTCCGTTAACTATTGACTGTACACTCTTATGCTATTGAACGTTCTAGAAGGCACATATCATGTTTTCAGAACAAATGTATCATTTAATCTCGAACTCAGCGTACACATTCAGCCAGCCTCGATAGCCTTTCAGATTGATACGTTGTTGTTAAGACACGAATTTCAGTATTCAATATCAGAAGTAAAAATCACTTTAAAATCGCAGCCGGCCAGTGCGTACGATACGAATTTCATCTATCGTAGCAGGCCGGTGTATATTGACGAGTTTCATCTGTCTCTCGCGCTGTCAACAAACCGTATCGGTTAAAATATTTGACAGTAATTCGAAGTAGGATCCGCATCTGTCGTTGTTAAATAAAATGCACTCATCATTCAATTAATAAGTGTGTGCAGTTTGACATCACAGAAGGTCTGCATATATTTGCTGCACCGACTCACACTTCAGATTCATACGTAGCCTTCGTCAAAAACCTGCAGTGTTGAAGCTACGATCATTATCCAATCGAATAACGTGTAACAATTTGTGATCAATGTGACGATTTGTAACCAAGAATAACATGTGGCCTGTCACCGCTCGACATGTCAGTTCCAAATGCTAGTAAACGGTAAATAAAACAATATAAATATAAAGTTGTGATACCGCTGAGCAGAGTAAGTTCAACGGTACACACACAGAGAGGGTACGGCGCAGCACACAAATCATACACGTGTACACAAGCAGCAGTGGTGTAAATACACAACAATACAGTGCGGTTCATACAGACACTGAACAAATGTAAAAATTTAAAAAAGAGCATTTTTCGAAAGCAAACTGCAAGAAAATGTCATTTCATCTTTATTTCAATATTTTTTTTTAATAAAATGCATTAAATAATTATTCAGTGAAGAAAAAAAAGCCACATGGATCGAGCGAGACTCGAACCACACACGTCAGACACTTGAAGCCGGCTCGCTGCCGACTAGCTATGAAATTATTCGGCAGCGTAAAAAAATTTTTCTCTCATAAGATTTGAAAACTTTCGAGCCTTTTTTTCTCGAAAATGGCTCGATAGTGCGAGCCAACACGTAACTATATTAATACCTTTGTCGTACCCTACCGCTGCACGAAGTTTCGTTCCAAACTCAATTTCCGAAGTCGTATCGTCCCCTTGTAAGACATTTTAAAATCAAATTTACATAAAAAAATGTCCATGGCGCGTTATTACGAGCAAAAAGAGTAATTGCCTTTCGCCCCCCGCCATCCGACGGAGGGGGGCAGACCAGTGTGAAAAAGTCAAACTGGGAAAAAGTCACGGCTTCCTTTGATCAATGTATTCACGCATTCGCAAACCTCCTAATAGGAACACACTTACATGTAAAAATAACGTTTATTGTTCTAGTGTTCGTCTCTGAATCGTTTCACTAGAGAGATATCCAGACTGCTGGCGAAGAGAGAAGATTCGGCGGGTGCGTACGACGGATCGTGTCAACAGAGCGGCTTCCACTGCGACTGCAGCGACCTGTCGATCTTGTACTTCTGTATGGCGACCGAGCAAGGACTAGAGAAACTGGAGGTTCGGAAGTGCCAGGACGGACTCGAGTGCGTGGAAGCCGTGCGCGGATGCACTACACTCAAGAACACGAAGTGCGCGTCGGACATGTGTCGAGGGGACGATTTTTATCCGGACGACGAGGATTGCCTGTTCTACATCGACTGCAGGACGGGCGCGCCGAAGAGGACGCAGTGTCCGACCGGACAGAGTTTCAGTAAGGCGGAGAGCGCGTGCGTCGACGGGATGGACGGCTGCGACGACGTCGAGACGACGACCGCGTCGACGACGGCGCCGCCGCCCGCCTGCGATGGCCGTTTCATGGTCGATCCGACGAGCTGCTTGCACTATTACGACTGCTTGACGGACCCGCCGACCAGACGAAAGTGTCCGAAACACATGAGCTTCAGTCCGATATATATGACTTGCGTTCACGGATACTTCGGGTGTTTGTAAGACGGTGAAGCGATAAGATGTCCGTCCGTCGAGAATCGATCATCGTTCCATTTGTATACGCAGTTTATACGACTATTTTATGTATGTTGTCGTATCCGTCGGGCGTCGGTTGCCAGGACGGGGTTCCCTTCGGTGCCCGGCGGTCGATCTTGATGATAGATTTTCATCTGCCGTCACCACGGCACATTTATACTTTATCCAAAAGTGTTTTGTATCACATTTAATTTTTTAATTTGTTGTCAAATACAAATGCGATCGACTGATTCTTACACGTATGATTAGTTTGTTGTTGTTAGAACAAAATTCTGTCGACAACTGTCTAAGCATCCGTTTTTATATCGAGCTGGATCGTTCTGGAACAATCTTATTCTATCTTATTCTATGATATTTGCTTGGTTAGGCAGCTATGACAACCCGTTTGTATGTCGTATACCACAATGTATAGTTAAAGTTGTGCTTCCAATAATTCATTAATTTACACACAAGTGCATACACATACCTGTATACACATATACATATATACACATACATAAATAGATAGATAGAGAGGGAAAAACAGTACAATCAATTTAGAAATAGTCTATGTACAAATAAATTATAAGCGGATGTGGATTTTATTTTTAAATTTTTCATGAACGGATTCGAGCTCAGTGTACTACGATAAGAGAAAGAGTAATAATAAAAACATGTTCTTTAATTCGTTGTTTTTGTTTTTTTCTCGATTGTGTCCTGTATTTCCCTTTACTTTTGCTGTGTATTGTGTGTTTGAAACATGTAGGACACGATCGTCAATCCCGTGGAGTGAGGGTTCGATCGTATTGCTATTATGTGCATGTACTTGCGCCCGGCGACGGATCTATACGGGAACTGATGGAGCTTAACGCGCTCGGTGCCGTTTTTGATCGAGTGTCACTGTCAGGCCACGCTCGCCAGAACGGTACACTGTTCACATGGAGATTCCGAATCGATCGGTGCTCGTCGGCGCATTGAAATCGACTACCACTTTTAGATGTACTCGACGAAAGGGCAACATGTAATTGCCGATGGCGGAAGACTGTTTAGTTCGAGTCAACTGTTAAATGTCTGACCGTGACTGTGCCCTGCTGTCGTATCGCAACAGCTCGGGAACCACGTTGCGGTGCGAGAGCGAACGATTTACAGGACAGAAACGTCCGTGTAAAGCGCTCCGGCACGAAAGTGGCGGTTCGTTATTCGGCGCCCCCCTTTCTCGATGCGTCAATGTGTGCTGTGTTAATGTGCTATGTGGAGTAAGAGTACAGTGGGTAAGACACACAAACGAAAACATTTTTAGTACGTTCAATTCAGTAATAAATAAATGTCGATACTTTAAGATTTAACACTTTTCGTCGATTTATTTTGATTTGATTTCAACAATTACATCCGATAAATAGTTTCAGTTAATTTAAAAAATTAAAGCGCTCTCTGTTTTGGTTTGAAAATAGATGTAACGAAAATATTTTGCAGCTTAAATATTTTGAAAAACTGTTCTCGTGATCAGAGAGACGGTGGTGAACATTTTATTGACAAACGTAATCCTTTTGTCTATTTAAACATATTTTATGTTCCATGTTTATTTTATTTTTGTAAATAAATATATTATTTGATGTCTATATTTAGTTTCTTTCTGAACGTTTAATCGAAAAGCGGGAGGGGGTATTATTTATAAACACTGTAAAAATTCGTAATTTCAACGATATATATATATATATATAAATACACGAGGTCAGACAATTAAGTAATGCGACCGATTTTTTTTCTCGGCCTGTGGTAACACTGCGAACCTGTAACTCCGCTACCGTAATAGCAGATCCCTACTCTCTCGATTGAGACCTTGACCACCCTCGTACGATCATTTCTTCGCCAGCTGTTTAGTGTTTTGTAACAACGCGCGAGTAGTGCATGTCACGAAAATGGAACAGAGAAATTTAGAGCAACGGTGCGCGATAAAATTTTGTACCAAAATCGGCGAAACTGCGACAGAAACTCATGAAAAAGTGCTTAAAGTGTATGGTAGTGATGCCCTGAGTCGTAGTCAGGTGCTTCGGTGGCATGCCGATTTTAAAAAAGGCCGTGAGAGCGTCAAAGACGAGGCGCGGAGCGGAAGGCCAATTCAAGTGCGAACCGACGCGAAATTACGTCCTTTACGTCCTATTACCACCTGGACAAACCGTAAATCAAGTATTCTACCGCAATGTGATCGAAAAATTACGAAAAAGGGTGCTCAGAGTGCGTCCAGAGATCGCGAAGACTTGGGTTCTGCATCACGACAATGCTCCCTGTCACAGTGCGCTCAGTGTCTCTCAGTTTTTGGCGTCTAAAGGCATCGCAACGTTACCACAACCGCCCTATTCACCGGACATGTCACCCTGCGACTTTTTCCTATTGCTCCATATGAAAAAATTCGTCAAAGGTCGACATTTTGACTCCGTTGAAGATATCCAAGAGTCTGTGACGAGGGTACTCGGAGAGGTCCCACAAGAAGTGTTCCAGAATTGTTACGAAAACTGGAAAACTCGCTGGAATAAGTGTATAGATGCGGGAGGGGACTACTTTGAAGGGGATCGCAGCGATGTACCTTAATTTTTAAATATACTCGATTTTTGAATTTTGTCGCATTACTTAATTGTCTGACCTCATATATATACATATATATATATATATATATATATATATATATATATATATATATATATATACATATATATATATATATATATATATATATATATATATATACTGTGTGGTATACGGCATACAAACGAATTGTCAGAGCTGTCTACGTAAGCAAATATATACACAAATAGATTTTTCTAGAATAATCTAGCTCGATATAAAAAGGATGCTTAGATAGTTATCGACAGCGCGGCCGAAGATACTGGCGTTGTGATGGGTACACCTCCACCTTCACTGACGAGAACTGGTCGCGGCCCAGGCTACGGGTCGCGGGCAGCGGGCTTCTCTCGCGCCCCGAGCCGACACCCCTCCGGATCATTGCCGTGTAACTATTAACAAACAAAGCTCGAACTAGTGCCGTCCGCTCTCCTCGACACGATGATTTCGTGTCGTCGCAAGAGCGACGTTTTTCCTACCTGGGTAAAAGGTCCTCGTACCTCACACTCAACAACCCCTGAGGCGTACTTACGCTGGCACAACAACATTATGAATTATCGACAGCATTTGTTCTAACAAGAACAAACTGATAGATGCATAAAATTAGTCAATTGTGTTTGACAACAGAACTATATTCATGCGTATGAAATTAATCGACTGTATTTGTATTTGACAACAAATTAAAAAATTAAATGTGATACAAAACACTTTCGGACAAAAGTACAGATGTACCGTGGTGACAGAGGATGAAAATCAATCATCAAGATCTACCGTCGGCCACCGAAGGGAACAGTCCCGGTAACCGACGCCCGACACATACGACACATACACAGTGCTGCACTCAGGATTTAATCTTCGAGGGGGTCGAATTGAACGGATAAGAACATTTTTAACGTGAATTTATTAGAATTCATTAGGTGATTATAAAAATTAATTTAAAGAATAAAATCCAGTTTTCTCTTCTTTTCACAAAGCTCTTGAATTACTTCCGACGTGGTTACATTGATCTCTCAAACACACACACACACACAATTCGAGTGGACTGCCACAATGTCTACGTATAAACATAATTGTCATCCACTTCCACGGAATATTCATTGCAACAATATATTGATTCATTGATTCATCCCATAAATACAACTTTTCAACACTAACAGTCAAATTTTGTTTTAGAATATCTAAATACACATTTCGGTCAGTATTTCCGTCTGTAAGATGAAAAATAGCTGGACTATTAACCGATATCGAGTGTCTAATTATGACTGATCTAACGCTGTAATTCACTGTCGAGTTATATATATATATATATATATATATATATATATATATATATATATATATATATATATATATATATATATTGTTAGACGACACCGGGAGCCGATCGTCTAGATTGCTTGTCAGTGCGTTGCCGTGGAAACGCACCGTTATTATTCTTAATAAACTTTGACAATTTAATATAAGTTATGACGAAGTACGGGCCGTAGTGTGCGCGGGCGCAAACTGTGGTGGACCACTGGCTCGTACAAAGGCGTTATGCAACGCCGTTATTATTTGTAATCGGTTCAAAACAAGAGATTGTCTGTTTTTGTTTCAGTATTAACTCACTGTCCTCCATGCACGGTAACAATATATATATATATATATATTATAGAGA
>CM068313.1:59051376-59056376 GCA_034766995.1 Acanthacorydalis orientalis
TGGAACCGCCGACAGTCGGGACGGAGCCGTTTCTACCGAGACCGGTCAAAAGGACTCGTCTTTAAAAAATTCTCAACAATAGAATATTTTTATATTCGTTGACTTATCGGTTTCTCGCAGAAGGAATGCCATGTCGTGTAGTGGACTTTTCCGTATTGCACGCCGACCGGTCTGGGACCGTGTTCCCTGAATGAGCACACGGTTGTCGGTGCTTCGAACCGCTCGGTACACACAATCACGACGGCAAAAACCACCGATGTTCATCAGAACAGAAGAAGGAAAAAAGAAGCGAATCGGTAAGAAAGACATCCGAACACCGAATCGAATTATGCCAGATGGGGATTACGGTGAGGATTCCTCGCGACCGAGCCGACCGGAACAATACGGATTCTAAAGTACACTTCGTTTCGATGTCGTCGAGGCCCGGAAATCATTATTTATTCCGATCCATTAAAATCGCGTTGTTGACAGGGTGATTCCACATTTCATCACTTACACATCGGTAAGAATAATATTAAGTATGATAAGGAATATATGCTTCGGTAGAAAAAAAAAACAAAATAAACTTTCATTCCAAAGTCGAGTTATTCTAACGGTATAAAGTGAATCATCAGGCATGGAAAGTTATAGTTTGTCACATTTCTCACGGACGCGGTTTTTCTATCGAGTGCATTTTCCGCATACAGTCGACAAGTTCACTCAGAGGCTGGGATGTTACCCGTGCCCCCATCATTTCCGAAATAACGAGACCCGTTCACAATATATTTAGTTTGGACATCGGATGCCGGCCAAAATATTTTATACCAGACTTGTCCGGTTCATTCGGCAAACGTCGAGTGAATCTGCATATCTGGCTTCAGTCGGAAACAGCTGTTCGTTGATCGGTGTAGTATTTGCTCCTGGCTTGTAGCAATTGTGACTATTTTCAATAAACCCATCCCGCACTGCCGACATCGACGCAGATTTATCACTTCGTAAACGTACTCTTCTCGCATCGCGTCTTCTATCGATGCGAATAAATCTCGAAATTTCGGTCAAATCGTTTCCACTCGTGGTGTTGCAGGAGAGGATTGGTCGCCGTTTTTTGTTCCACGGGTGCGAAACTTTCAGACTTTCCGTTTCGTATGCTCGCCGCGCACACAAAATTCCAATGAAAGCTTTCGATTTTTGTCACGGTCCATTTTTTACCGACAAGTCGAGAGGCCGTCTGATTCCGTGCAAGATCTTATACGTTCAAGCGTATGGCCGTCGATTAGTAAAGAAAATCCGCTATTTACTTCATCTTTCATCATATTTTAACTTCGGCATATCCTGTCGGACCGGGAGCGTCTTTGAAAATATTGTCAAGCGGTAATCTTCCACGACGGGACGCTTCTTGTATTTTTTCCCGACCGGTTCCGTCTGCGGCGATTTCATTTCGGTGATCTCGTAGTATACTTTTATTTTCATTTTTAGAACTTGAAAGCACTTGAATTGACTTATTAGTTTTTTACAAAAAGAATTCCATGTTATGTAGTGAATTTTAAGAATTACATGTTATCCGATTTGAGACCGTGTTCCCTGAATGAGGATCGGCACATTCCATCACTCGCACATCAATAAGAATAACGAGTACAAGAAAGAATATGTGCTTTGGTAAAAAAAAAACATTAAAATAAAATTTCATTTCAAAGTCGAGTTATTCTTACGGTATAAAGTGAATCATCAGGTATGGAAAGTTATAGTTTGTCACATTTCTTACAGACGTGGTTTTTCTTTCGAGTGCATTTTCCGAATACGTAAAATGTCGGCAGTCTTATTATTATTGTTACAGTACCCTCTATTTGACACCGGACGAAGTGAGCTCTTTGAAGTTGTTTGTACATTAGCTTCTCGTGTGATTCCATCGCTGATTTTATATTTCCGACGGTATTTTCAGTGGCAAGTGGCATCTGCTAGTTGAAACATAAATTCACCTTTCATAATATTTTTTCCGGTTTATCCTGTCGGACCGGGTACGCCTTTGAAAATATGATGAAGTGGTAATCTTCCACGATTAGACCGTTCTTGTATTTTTCCCGACCGGTTCCGTCTGCAGCGATTTCATCTCGATGATCTCGTAGTATACTTTCATTCTCATCCTCAGAACTCGAAAGCGCTCGAGCACATCCTTTTCTACGTAAATTCGAAATATTTTCAAATTCGCTATCACTTTCCGAGGACTTCCGAGAATTTTCTTCGTCCAAAATCTCATCACCGCTATTCTCACTATCGAAAAGTTCATCGTGAATACCGCACAGTTCGTTTTCAATCTCTTCCGGTTCACCTTCACTGGTCATAGAATTCATCATCGTCCTCGATGTCAGAGCATTCCATCGGTGTATCATCGTTCAGTTTTTCCAATGATTCAGAGATTTTAAATCGTTTTCCCATTTTCAGGACTTGTAAAAATAAAATAAAACCAGCGATTATGTGAAATTTATATTTGTATTCATTTTTCTCATCGCCTCGCACTAATCGAAATAATATGTCGTTTATTACAATTTGTATAATTATTTTTTTATCATTTATTACATTATTATGATGTGAGTGCAACATTCAACAAAAACTTCAATACACATTCTACGTCTCCAGATCTAAACGAACGACTGAATATATTTTCGAATGAATGCATTAGTTTTGCATTACCGTCACGATCGATCCGGAATTTTCCTGATAATTTTTACCGTCATACCGGAATGATACGCAGTGAAAATTCTAAGAACGTGTGAGAAGTAGTACAAAACGAGTAACCTGGTCGATTCGTGTTCGGTAAACAGATTGCAGGACAATTTTACACTTTCACAGGTCACAACAGTCATTTCGACTGGTGTCGGTGTAAGTAGCCATGATACAAAATTATTTCGATTTCGAATAAAAAGTAATAAAAATAGAATCCATTACGCTATTTCCTTAGTTATCGATGCAAAAGTCGTGACATCTTTGCGAAAAAAATGTAACATGTTGTAGGAATTCTAAAATGAAATTGTAAGATCAGTCAATTTCGACCGGTGTGGTAGTTCTAGTGTTAGTGAAGAGGAGAAGTCTGTTTTGTGTTTTTACTTTTCATTTTCAACAGTGAATACGAGACATATAATTTAAAACTACCGCTGTGTTCGGTAATACTGACTCGATGAGACTTGTGATTTAACGATTCGTTTATGTCTCCACGGCTTGTTACTTCTGACTTACTTTTATCGCCAAATCAAAATGTTTTTTATTGATATGAATAGGAAACACAGTGTATTGGGTGCACTGATAAGGTGCGGATGTTGGGTCCGGGGTCTAAGCCTTAGCTTTTAAGCCGGCTTTGAAAGGAAGACAGGAGTTAGGTACGGGGGTTTAGGTAAGCTTCGGAGTCGGGGTGCCGCGGAAATAGTTGCTTTTATCGCCAAGCGTAGCCGGTTTATGTGCAATTTCGGGCGGTATTCCTGGTATAGACCTTGACACTGATATATGAACGAATGGTAACGGTTCAGACGATTAGTTTGCCATACAATAAATACAGAATAATACATGCGACTTCAATGACGTGACCTGTTTGGAAAGAAAGGCAGTGTTTCTCCGTACATTCGAATCGATTGATTTTGAAACTGGAATCACCCTGTCAGCAACGCGATTTTAATGGATCGGAATAAATAATGATTTCCGGGCTTCGACGACATCGAAACGAAGTGTACTTTAGAATCCGCATTGTTCCGGTCGGCTCGGTCGCGAGGAATCCTCACCGTAATCCTCATCTGGCATAATTCGATTCGGCTTTCGGATGTCTTTCTTACCGATTCGCTTCTTTTTTCCTTCATCTGATCTGATGAACATCGGTGGTTTTTGCCGTCGTGATTGTGTGTACCGAGCGGTTCGAAGCACCGACAACCGTGTGCTCATTCAGGGAACACGGTCCCAGACCGGTCGGCGTGCAATACGAAAAAGTCCACTGCACGACATGGCATTCCTTCTGCGAGAAACCGATAAGTCGACGAGTATAAAAATATTCTATTGTTGAGAATTTTTTAAAGACGAGTCCTTTTGACCGGTCTCGGTAGAAACGGCTCCGTCCCGACTGTCGGCGGTTCCAGTGTTAAATGTACGTTGTTCTTGTGGGAAAAAAACCCATTATACACTCGTAAATACGATTCTATCGAAATGAATTAATTCTTTTGTGCGTTTTTCAACAATGTATTTATTATTTAAAAAATCTAGTACAATTTCTGTTCAGTTTCGGCCCCAAGAAAATAAAATGTAATATAAAAACTACAAACGTGTTTTCGTACATTTTCTGTCGAGTACATTCGACCTTTTCTTTTCGGTTTCGTTCGAAATACCTCCGTCTCAGCTGGCGGCACTTCTGGTGTTAATTTAAAAAGGAATCGAGTCCTCGCACGTCAGTACCACACCGAGTCGATAACGCTACTCCCCGCACGCGACGGATATTCGTCTGTAAGAATAATAATACATTATCCGCAACCGACCGTACTGTCTCTCGACTGGATTCTTCTCAGAATCGACATTAAAGAAAAACAACACCAACTCGACGATCTGTGCTTGTCAAATTTATATCTCGGCTCGAATTCAATGAATTATGCAAATAGATAGTCGAGCAATTAGCGTATAAAACGTACTGTCAATATTGGTATAAACACTTTTTTCACCGGCCATCGAATCTAGACAGATCCGCTTGAGAATCGTTTACACAGTCTGGCGCTGCCGGCGGGCGGCCAACGGATCGGACAGAGCGAGAAACCCCGGCCGTCGGCGAACAAATCGTGTCACGTTTACAATTACGATCTTCGCATCGATAGAACCGTTTCGATTATACAGCGTGGACCGAAAGGAACGTACACACACTTTAACAGCGCGTGACTTTCTCAATTTCCATTCTTTCTATACAGCTGAGGGTGATTTCGAGTAACGGCCGTGGAAGTGTGAGAAGGGACAGGTTTAGGGAGCATCATTTAAATAATTGCATCCTGTTCGATGAATTC
>CM068313.1:59061376-59123876 GCA_034766995.1 Acanthacorydalis orientalis
CTGGACAAACCGTAAATCAAGTATTCTACCGCAATATGCTCGAAAAATTACGAAAAAGGGTGCTCAGAGTGCGTCCAGAGATCGCGAAGACTTGGGTTCTGCATCACGACAATGCTCCCTGTCACAGTGCGTTCAGTGTCTCTCAGTGTCTCTCAGTTTTTGGCGTCTAAAGGCATCGCAACGTTACCACAACCGCCCTATTCACCGGACATGTCACCCTGCGACTTTTTCCTATTCCCCCATATGAAAAAATTCGTCAAAGGTCGACATTTTGACTCCGTTGAAGATATCCAAGAATCTGTGACGAGGGTACTCGGAGAGGTCCCACAAGAAGTGTTCCAGAATTGTTACGAAAACTGGAAAACTCGCTGGAATAAGTGTATAGATGCGGGAGGGGACTACTTTGAAGGGGATCGCAGCGATGTACCTTAATTTTTAAATATTCTCGATTTTTGAATTTTGTCGCATTACTTAATTGTCTGTCCTCGTACGACGGAATGTAACAATATGCGGTAATGTTGCCTAGGTTAATCCGACTACTGAATATTCTGATTGATCAATGTTAAATACTGTCTATTTAGTTTCATTTCCTTTCATTATCCATGTTTCAGCGGTTTTGTAACGAACATTTTTATTCTTTATATTTCTCTGTCCTATAATTTCTAGATTGGGACTGAAAACAAATAAACGATCGTGTATTACATGTGTTTTTTTTCAAAAAAAAACTTATCTCGTTTCATCACACACTATTAGTGGACGTATCTCTCGGATACAAGCGACCGGATCTGCGATTTTTTCGACCGCCGCCTCAGCATACATCGACTAGGAACAAATCGTTTCACGTCGACCAACAGACTATCATCTTTGATTCGGTCGGTCGAGGCGTGTAAATTATGTATTCAGATAACTCAGGTAACGTCTACGAGACGCCGACATAGACGGTTCCGATCGAACAGCGGCAGACGCGCACACACATCCGGACCGGGCACAACGCCACGGGAAGCCGACATAGACAGTTCCGATCGAACAATAATGTCGGAAAAGTATACAAAACGATATGAATTTAGGGCTAAGTAGACTTGTCACGATTACATTCGTGGTGTGACGTCTCTATGTAGTTTTGTAATAAACGCCGGCACAAAACTCGCTCATCAGACTCTAGTTGCCTGTCCGTTTCGCTCGACACGATCTGTTTTCGTCCGCCGCGTGCTACTGTCTCGTCCGCACAGGCACGGTTCGAGACCGTGCGGTGCAAGACGGTCACTTAAAAATCTACGGACCGTTCTCGCTGTCAGCGTTCATTGCGAATGGTTTTCTTTTTCGGTTTCAGGCTTCGGCGGTAAAACGCGCCGAATCGAACGGCTTCGCTTGCGACGAAGAAGGCTTCAACTGCGACTGTTCCGATCTATCGAAAGTGTACTACTGTATGGAGACGGACGACGGCTGGCAGAACGTGCTGGTGAGGACGTGCGACGGCGACTATCAGTGCCTGGCGTCCGCCAGGGGCTGCGCCAGCATCGCGAACCCGTTCTGCGAACAAGCGACGGTCCCCGAGTTCCGTTGCACGGACCAGTGGACGTTCCCGGATCCGCACGACTGTACGAAATACCACAGGTGTTTCAGGACGCCGGACGGACGGCTCGACGGGATCAGCGAGTCGTGCGCGAACGGACTGATCTACGACGCGGTGACCGCCGAGTGCGGACGGACGGCGCCGTGTCGGGATCCGCCGGTCGATCCGTGCACAGCGTTCGTAATGCCGAAACGGCTGCCGCTCAATCCGAACATGTACTACATGTGCGTGCCGGAGACGGGCGGCGGATACGGCCACCGCATATATAAGTGTCCTGGGACGGAAGTCTTTGTCGACGGCGTGTGCGTTTCGGAAGCGAGCACTGAGGACGTCGGCACGGAAACGGAGACGCCTGCAACGGTGACGCCGACCACCCTCACGCCTGGAACAGAGACGCCCGGAACAGAGACGCCCGGAACAGAGACGCCCGGAACAGAGACGCCCGGAACAGAGACGCCCGGAACAGAGACGCCCGGAACAGAGACGCCCGGAACAGAGACGCCCGGAACAGAGACGCCCGGAACAGAGACGCCCGGAACAGAGACGCCCGGGACAGGGACGCCCGGGACAGGGACGCCCGGAACAGAGACGCCCGGGACAGAGACGCCCGGAACAGAGACGCCCGGAACAGAGACGCCCGGAACAGAGACGCCCGGAACAGAGACGCCCGGAACAGAGACGCCCGGGACAGAGACGCCTGGGACAGGGACGCCCGGAACAGGGACGCCTGGGACAGAGACGCCCGGAACAGAGACGCCTGCGACAGAACCGGGTACGGATCCACCGACGACGGCTCCGTCGACGTGTAAAGGCGACAGGTTTTATCCGGACGAGAACTGTTTATACTACTTCGATTGTCTGACCGGGGAACCGGTGCGACGGAAATGTCCGCCGGGTCAGAGCTTCAGCCAAAAATACAAACTGTGCGTGAAAAGCATGTCCGGCTGTGAGGCGACAACTAGTTCGACGTCGACGACGACCGCGGGCTCGGCCCCCGAGCAGTGCAACGACGATCCGTTCGTCCGCGACGCCGAGAACTGTCTGAACTACTACGACTGTCGCACGGTGCCGCCGACGAAACGGAGATGTCCGTTTGGGATGAGCTTCAGCTCGTCGGCGAGACAGTGCGTCGTCGGGTTTTACGAGTGTTGACCGCTCGTATGTACGAGGAGGTGTGCCGAGGATCGATTCCGATACTTCGCGTTCGACAGACGGGGAAAAATTGTAGGAACGTTCGATTGAAAATCATTGTACGGGAGAATTTCCCCTCTAAACTAGTACCGGTGTCTTGTATGACTTAGAGCAAATGCATGTAATAAAAAAAAATCAAATAATACGTTTTATATATATATATATATATATATATATATATATATATTATTTTGTAATAAATAAAATAAATGAAATGATTATATTATATTGTAAATGTATGTGTTATTAACGAAAGTCAGCTGAGAAAATAAAACTTTGATTTTCCACATTCAAGCCTCACGGACCGTACGGTTTTATCATCGGCCAATTCTTTTCCTCATACCGTCGTCACGAATCACCGTGCAGCGTCTCTGTGCACGATTTCCCAATCGTACGGCAAAACCGACCTGCCGACAACACTTATGTATTCCAGGCACAGACAACAGGAATGATTAATTTGTTGACCGTAAAATATTCTAAGATTTGTTAATAGTCATCGATACACTTTTCTATGCGCACTTTTACACTTGTTTTCATTCGAATGTTTCCAACGCGTCTAGGCAGGTGTCTTGTTACATAAAACGTTAAAATGCTATAGAGGAAAATTATCATACAGTCGAATTTTAACAGAATCCCGTTCACGCTTCGTTTCTCAGTTCGCTTTCGCAAGTGACTTTCTAATCGATCCGCAAACGAGGAACATTCTTTCTGATCAAACCGCCGCCACTTCCGTGGCCTCCGCGCCGCGACTAACATTTCTAAGATCTTTTTCGTGCATTGCAGATTCCGTGACGCGTGATTCCGTCGCTATAGAAGTTTCACTTCGAAAAATCCGCTGCACAGACTGTAAATAACGTAATGTAACCCGAGACGAAACGCTCCCCTCGTGTATACTTCGTACTGTTTTAGTGCTCGGCAATTATGATCGGGGCACGATGCGTTTCACAACCGACCGATCAGAGCTGTCGCACACGTGCGACGCCTGCTCCTCATAACCGGCTTGTCTGAACCGTTGCGTCACACATGTGCGATGGCCCATAGCGAACGCGTCGAATCTACTTTTCATTCGAAACGATGCACTCTCCTGCCAGCACTGAGTCATTTAAAGAGACCGACAAGCTTTTCACCGACCGACGGGACGTTTTCAGTGTACGAGCGGAAAAACGAACATCTGATCGCAAGAGTGACGACGGATTTCGTAACAGATTTATATAATCAGCATACGTTTCACAAAAAGTATATATAGATATATTTTCAAGATGATTTTTCGTACGTTCATTGTTCAATGCGTGGAACGGCGTCCGATAAGATTATGACAATTATTAGGTTGAAGTAATTAACTACATTATCAATCTGCCACTTCACCACACTAATTACAGATAATGTATCGCACTCGAGTTCGTTCCGAGACATTTAAAATGACTGTTTGACACGAAATGTCTTCAGTTCAGTGTCTATGACATACGGTTCGACATTAAAATGAAGTTAGTTTGTCCTTTCATTACATTCCTCGTCTATTTTGGAGCTTGTGTAAGTACATTGTACATACAAAACACGCACACATTATATATATATATATATACATATATATATATATATATATATATATATACACACATATATATACATATATATATATATATATATATATATATATATATATATATATACATACATATATATATACATATATATATATATATATATACATATATATATATATATATACATATATATATATATATATATATATATATATATATGTATTACCCTGCAACATTTCTGTTCTGAATTCGTATGAAAGCGACAGTGAAGGCCAAATGAGCTATTCGAGTGGGGGCATATTCTCTTGAACATATACCCTCCACTGATAAAAAGCGACATGTTTCCAAGAGATGGCCACGTGTGCTCAGAAATCAATATGAGAAACGAGACGACTCGGCAGTGTAAAAAATCGTCAAACACCTCTCTACATTCGTCCAGAATGTTTTGAAAAGTTTCACACTCTACAGGACTATTCAGTTGTCGTTCGACACGTTATTTAATAATTCTCGATTAATTTTTGTTTATTAGTACTGAACAACAATATTCAGCAACGTATAGATGTTGTTTTCTTTGTTAAGATTACGGAAGCGTAAAGCTGAGAAATAAATAGTATTCTTTGATCATACCTAATTTCGAACTAATTCGTATGTCAAGGGGTTAATTTTCGTTCATTTCAATCATTAATGCCAGATGCAGACCATAATCGGTTGTAGAGATAACATCGATCGTCTCCCGCTATATATATATATTGTAGAAAGAAATGCTTTTGTGTAAATTGATCAAATCGTAGATGTATATATATATATATATATATATATGATATGTAGGTGTATATATATATATATATATATATATATATATATATATATATATATATATATATAAGTTTATAAATTTTTCTCCGAATAGAAGATCAAGTGAGTGTGAAATATAGCAAATGATAAAATCTATCATTTAATAGTCCTGTAATTTCCATGATTTGTTTTCAGTTTTGATTCATTTCAGTTTTTCACCAGTCCGTTGTTTAACTATAAGACTTGTTTCTCTGTAACTATGCGACGAATACAAATTATATTCAATATATCATTTTGACAGTGACTTAACCGCTTAAGCGTCTTCTTTATTTTATTTTGAGAGTGTGCGCACCGGCGTCCTCATTTATTTTCAGGCGACGACGAGTATACTCGACGAAAACACACCGAATGCGCTTGCTGCGAGATCGTGTTGAATTATAACAAAATGATAGATTATTTTGGTCGTTTGTTTCTTAAAATTTTCAATTTTATTAATAAGAGTGATTCACAAATCGCACTTCGTTACTGTCCGTCAGCATCGATTCTTTTTAATCTCGAATGTTGTTCCGAATTCAGGCGACGTTTCAAACATTGCCCAGCATGTAAATCGGTCTGCTCCACTATTACGTTCATCGAGTCATAATATGAAAATGTTTCCACATAGGACACACATTCGGTTTTTGACGAAAGGGGGGAATAGTGAAATTTGGGCGCCAGGACGAGCGGCAAATTGAAACGGTGCTCGTCTCCACCTCCAATATTCCATTGTGCATTTGAATTTTTATCTTCCGCATCGGATTCAATACCTTCTTCTTCATCCTCATCACTGCTTTCATCGGAAGACGTCCTCAAATCACCGATATTCTTTCCCGCGTCCTTGTATTTTAAACTACATCTTCATTATCTTCTTCAAGCTCATCACTACTCTCATTCGAAGACGTTACAGGTGCCATCGTTCTTTTCCGTTTTCTCGGATGTAAAAATATATTTTCGTCACTATCACTAGTAAAACTCATCTGGGAACATAAATAAAAACCTTATTCACTTCACAAGTTCGTCTATTACACCCTATGATACATTATCTAGATAGCACACGTAAGATTCACGAAACAAAGAGAAAACTGCTTACAAATATTCTAAAATTATATATATATTTATTATCTAAATTTTACAATAAATAGCATACTACATGAACAGTATACTAGACATTAAACAAAAAAACGCCATCTTTTCATGACAAGTATATTCGAGATAAACGCTTAATGGGTTAAGATTCAATTTATTTCTGATAAATATTTATTATTACAGGAATCGATAAATTTCGACGCACCGTTTCTAAACTTTTTCAAACATGAAATAAAATCGAAAGTTGCCGAATGCGAACAAGTAGGTCAACTGTGCGACTGTGAGCAACTCGACCAAATTTTCTATTGTCAAGACGGTGGCTCGACACCGAGTCAAATGGAGAAATGTGACCAATCGTATTGCTATCAAATCGAAGAATACGCTCAAGCAGAATGCCGGAAGGAAAAAGCACCGTCATGTAGAAATGTAGAGGATGGTTTTGTGTTCCAGTGTTCATACAGCGGCCAATTTCCAGATCCGTACGATTGCCGGAAATATCATCTGTGTGTCGAAGAGAGCGACAAAAAGATGACTGATCATCCGTCCGACTGTCCATCCGGATTGAATTACAATCCAAGATCGGGCGAGTGTGAGGACATTGAGTGTAGGAAGCCGCTCAGCTGTCCGGCTCTTGCCAAAAACTACAGTTACGATTGGAATGAAAAAATGTATTATACATGTATACCGAACGGTCCGGATCAGAACGATTTAATTCCTGTGATATTTTTGTGCCCGACTGGTGTTTTCGACGGAGCGAGAGGAGCGTGTGCCGATGAAGAAATATCTACTACGCCGGATGCTTCATCGACAGAGCCAAGTCCTTCGACAGAGCCAACTTCTTCAATAGAGCCAACTCCTTCGACAGAGCTCTCGTCGAGCGAACCCACCTCGACCGAGACAACGCCGACGCCCACCGACACGACCACGCCGACGCCTACCGACACGACCACGCCGACGCCCACCGACACGACAACGCCGACGCCCACCGACACGACAACGCCGACGCCCACCGACACGACAACGCCGACCCCCACCGACACGACCACGCCGACGCCCACCGACACGACAACGCCGACGCCCACCGACACGACAACGCCGACGCCCACCGACACGACAACGCCGACGCCCACCGACACGACAACGCCGACGCCCACCGACACGACCACGCCGACGCCCACCGACACGACCACGTCGACGCCCACCGACACGACAACGCCGACGCCCACCGACACGACCACGCCGACGCCCACCGACACGACAACGCCGACGCCCACCGACACGACCACGCCGACGCCCACCGACACGACAACGCCGACGCCCACCGACACGACCACGCCGACGCCCACCGACACGACCACGCCGACCCCCACCGACACGACAACGCCGACGCCCACCGACACGACCACGCCGACACCCACCGACACGACAACGCCGACGCCCACCGACACGACCACGCCGACGCCCACCGACACGACAACGCCGACGCCCACCGACACGACTACGCCGACGCCTACCGACACGACCACGCCGACGCCCACCGACACGACCACGCCTACGCCCACCGACACGACAACGCCGACGCCCACCGACACGACCACGCCGACGCCCACCGACACGACAACGCCGACGCCCACCGACACGACCACGCCGGCGCCCACCACCACGCCACCGCCACCGTTCGAATGCGAAGAAAACATTTTGTATCCTAACGCAACCGATTGCTTATATTACATTGATTGTCGATCCGGGAAGCCAGTATCAAAAAGATGCCCGCCCGGTTACAGCTTCAATGCACAGCAACGCAAATGCGTGTTGGGTACCGAGTGCACACAGACGACGACAACGCATTCAGGCACTGGATCGACCGAGGCAACCACAAAGTATTCCTGCGATGGTGTCGGACTGTATCCGGATCCCTCTAACTGCTTCTATTATTATGACTGCCGATCCGGGCAACCGGTGCGTAAAAAGTGTCCGCCCGGCTATCATTTCGACAAGACTACAAACAGATGCGAAGTGGGCGGCAGCTGCCGTTCTGCAAGGACGGCAGCAGTGCCATCGTCGACGACCGCATCGACTTAGTCATCGGCACGGAATTGTCAGAGACGTGAATCGCATCCGAACAATGATTTCTTCGACTGTCGATCAGGAACGCCGACCGGACACGAATGTCCGCCAGGATGCAGTTTCACGTCCGCTTCTCACGATGTTGATTTTGTATTTCGGTGCTCGTTCACATTCACTTTATTTATTGTAATCAAATATTTCAATAATATTTTATACAATTCGCGACCACTCACTAACCTGTTTGACATTTAAAAGACAATAATTTTTATAGTTTCAGTTATTCAAACGTCCGATTCAATCGACCGTCTATCGTTTGTATCATGTCATCGCTTGTAATATTTACAAATGGCCGTGAAGGTCTTATAAAATTGAACTTTGTTATATGTATATATATATATATATATATATATATATATATATATATATATATATATATATATATATGTATGTATGTATGTATGTAATGTTAATATCTGGAAATCTGCGGCTCTTGATAGATTTTAACTTGCGTAAAATGAAAGTGTAATAATAGATTTATAATAATATAAGAAATTTACACGAAGAAAAATCTTCACACTTAATAAAGAGAATTTCAATGAAATCGACGAAATCCCAAAATCCACTGTCCCATAATCTATTATCCCACTCTACTGTCCACAGAAAAAGGACACGGACGAGGACGTTATGAGAAATAGGACAGTTTTCACAATTACAGTACAATGCGACAAGATTTTCGTTTCGCGAACGAGGCTACCAGCCGGTCATCAACGGCCGCACATAATGGCTGAAACGATCATTGATCAATCACTGAACGTTCGTTCCTTTACCGCAAAGGAAATACACGTGTTGGTTTTCGCGCGAGTGGAATGTTCATTGATCGAATACGAACAAGTTCTCTTTATAAGCCTGTCGCACCAATAGTCACGTACAAGACAATAAGAACACATTTTGAAAATGTACGAAGAGAATATCGGTTCAGCAGTTTATTCGTAAATTTAGTAGCGTTCGTAGCACCATGTGCTGTGTATTGGCGACGAATGAAAAACAGATAAGAACCAAATCACGCTGTGGAATTAAATGTTTTTTTTTTGACACGCCAATCCTAACAGAGAACTCTTCGCGCCGAATTCAAATATGTAAGTAGTCTTTCACCATCGCCCGCAGTTATTTTCTGCGACGTCCAGGTTAAGTGTGAAAGATGAAATGCGCATATTCACATATATCCATGACACTATCCGACTTACTTAAAACGTGATCCTTATTAAGCGTCCAACGGTAATCAGCAAGCATTCTGGCACTCCACTGACCATGATAACACCTCTTCTCGATGGTACAGATGTCTGGGTGTAAACGTTCCGATCATCTCAAGATTATCAGTGAAAATATTCAAGTCTCAGTCTGAGAAATGTATTTTGAATGAAATATTACACCCTACATCTTCGTTACGGCTGTAACGCTCCGCCCACAATCTCACGGTAGTTGGCGGCTTCACGATTTCCTAAGAAATCATTATATATGACACTTTCCGATGAGCGCCGCGCTGATTTTTCGACACGACCCAACAGATCTTCGAATTTTCCATCTTCGATCGAAACACTTATTTGCGGGTGTACAAAAACTCCTTCCTCGATCTTAGCGCAACTCGTTCCTTCTTCGAATAATGAAACGCGGCGTCATTCTCCTCGATCGGCTTGACAATGTTTTCGAAAAGCACTAGCTTTGCATGAAGCGGAGGTAGAAGTATCGTGTCAGAGTTGATTAGCGAGGGATGTACGAGACTTTTCTGTCCAGTCGCAAGTGGCGAGTCACGCTCTGGCCGTTCCCTCTCGACGCAATGGTTTTTTCTTATCGTCGCTGTCCCGTTCGCACGAGAAACGATAAAATTTAGTTATAGCCGAGATGCAGACCCATTGACGACGACCTTCAAATCACAACGGATCGTCCTACAATACTCACCATTACTGAATTTTATCCAAAACAAGATTTTCATGTCCCCGTGTCATGTTAGTTGCATAAGCTGACGGCGGAGAATGAAATTCGTTCTCACTGAAAGGACAGCGTTCGAACTAGTTTTCAAACAGTCAACGAACAATCTAACGTTCTGAACGTCGGTGGCTGCCTCATGTTCCGATTCATCTTCTACAATTAGATGTGTTGGATGCTGTGGTACAAGTAAAAGTTCTCGCATGAGGTGTCGGCCACATAGCAGATGGCAAATTTAATTAAATACGCCACACAATCATTAAAAATATTCTTGCGTAAAAGTTCACAGGCTATCGTTTTTTCTGTGCACTCGAGACATAAAAATCAATTCTCAATCAGCATGAGTTTGTCCATCGTATGCGGCGAATTCGAACGAATCACATGCAAATTGTAAAAATTAAAGCACTTTGAACAATTAGCAGCGATTTTTGTCACTTTTTCATCTATTTCAATGGCTACAAATGTTACCAAAGTATATATTTCTTTACATAATATCGGCACGCACGGTGACGACACATCTTTTGAAGCTGTACACACAATCTGTACATGATATTTACAAGTTGAACTTGAGACGTTCTGCGGACTGTTCCGAAAAAAACACACATACATACGGTTTTGAGGAAGACGCGTATAAGGTCACCGCTATTATCAAGTTAATTGTGTTTACAATCGATCTGCCAGTTCAATGCCATACAGCGGACCTCCCTCTCTCTATCTTTCGAACAACTCGTGTCGAGTCGCTCTGTCTTCTCTGCATTGTAATCGGACGCTTCTAACCGGTCGCTCGGAGCGCTGAACTCTACGAGTGTCCCGGGTGTCGACGTACCGACGGACCTCTTGTCTAATCGTCGTGCCCATTCCGCTCAAAATCTCCAAAGTGGATCCGGATCTTTCGTTGAAGATGCCCTTCGGCCAAGCGAGTCGCTATCTCGATGACTTTGCTCCCGCTATCCATTGGTACCCGAATCGACTCGAGTTGATTAAATGACAACCGCACTGGATTATAATTTTGAATCCTGGGCGACGACTATCACTTCGGTCAAACTCGACTTTATTTTTGCAAACTCTGCACGACACACTCTTCAAAAAAACGGCAACGAAATTTAAAATACAACAATTAAACTTGTTGCTAACGGGAATCGTTATCTATCCTCTCTCCTGGAGTTTTTCAGCCGATATGCTTGCAAAACTCGAGTCTTCTCCGGTGTATTGACCTCTTCTAAAAAAAAACGATTCCCGAGTGTGCGATACGCATCGGTACGCGCTACTTTTGTCCCTTCTCTGTCCACTTTCGATAATTGACTTCAAAACATTTCACAAGTGAAAGAAAAGGGGTTACAAGTTATTGTTTCTATTGCCCGCTGCTGTGTCCGTTCTGTAAGACAATCATAAGAAATAACTGTAAACTCCATGATATAACGAAATAACTCTAAACGGATTCGAATTTTCCTAAAACGCGAGATAAGGATACTTGTTGATAACAGTGAGAGCTATTGTTCGACACGCGTCGCGCTCGGCGCCGACATCCGCGAGCCGCTCCCTTTGAAGCGCCGTAACCTCGTCAGTCCTCTAAATTCGAGAATGTTCCTTTGCAGACATACTTTTTTGTAACGAGTAGTTCCACTTCAAAAAATGTGAACTCGAGTGTTGATGTCGAAGTGGAACTTGTTCTGTTTCGTCACATTATTCGCGGTACAGTTTTGCGGCGCGAAGAGCTGTTTGAACACCAGATAGATTTGAGTTGCCATGAACCGTACAGAGATTGAATGTAATTCATTCTATTTTCATCATTACTTTTTTTTATTTATTTTTCATAATGGAAGCGGTTGCTATGCAACAGTTATACATACACATACACTAATTATGATGTTATGCATATATACTAGCGGTCTTTGCCCCCTGATCGCCGCGCTCGCCAAACTACGAGCTCGTTTCACTCTCTCTCACTTCTCAATTGTAGATGTGTTCATGTAACCGAATGAAAAATATACACATTTTTTCAAATTAATTTATGTCTATATAATCATTCTCGTAGATATATTGCAACGTTGCCGTTATATATATATATATATATATATATATATATATATATATATATTAGTATATCAATATAATCATTATCGCAGACAGATTGCAACTTGTTATTTAATATATGAGGTAAACATATTTAGGTACAATCGAAACCACGACGTCATAAATAAATAAGCCGACGTCGTCGAATTTTTTGTGCATATAATTTTAATTTTATAAATGAGCCGTTTTTTTTTGAAAGTGGTACAAGTCGATTTTTGGAAGAAATGAGTCGATGGTAGTTTTTTAGTCAGACATAGATATCATATTTTTATATTAATAATCACACGGTCGGTGGCGTACAATACCCCCGTGGATTAATCAAGAGAAGTTCGACTGTAAATCGTCATCGCAGGAATGTTTCTGTTGAAAGTCGAATAAGTCCATTCGTAACGATGATGATTGAAAGAAAAACATTCTAATCGCATTAATTATTGATTATTTTACGACTTCAGTGCGCACTGCCCTTTAAGTTAAGAATTGTTCAATCAACTGACAACGACATAAACGTTATCGACCATACATTTCTGTTGTCGGGTCATTCATTTTTTACAAACGGCAGAGATTTTCGAGTTGTGGAAACAGCACTGAGGAATAAGAACCGTTTATATACTGCTCAATGTAATGAAGAATTACCGGGGAAAGAAAATAGCTTCCTTTTGTATGAAATGGATCCCTAGAAGAGGCAATATCAAGCAGGAAAACAATACGGACGGAGAAATTATGCATTGGCCGAAGATATGATGCTGGATGAGGTTTAAGTGGGACGAAACGCACAAAATTTCCTACAAAATCCCTATGGAAGAAAATGCGCAATTTAAAGTTCTTGAGTTATTTGGAAAATGAGGAAGGCATAAAAATTTCAACGAAATTACTATGTTACCAACTGTGCACAACTTCAAGACCGATAACAAGAGAGAAATATAGTGATACGATGAGTCTATTGCCTTACATCGCACCTCCTATTCACCATAAATACATCACTGTGTTAAGTGCGAACGAGAACTAAGATTGAAATATGAATAAGTCTGTCGTTATTAGTTTTGACTCAACGAAGCGATTTACTTTTCACACTTGTTCATTTATATAACTGAAATTGTTTCTTGATAAACTCGATCGTTCGTTCACTTACATGTCTTCATTTCAATTATTACTTTTTACATTAAAAAATACATTTCAGAGAAGCCGACTTCAATTAAAATACAAATTTAAAATCGCCATTATTTATATTTTTCATAATTTTTCATCACTGAAAGCGGTACAAGTCGATTTGTAGCTGAAAAATCGTTGATTTTCTTTAACATTTTTATTAATTGTTAAATGCATAATGGAATTTAACAAGTTTATAGTTCTAAAAAAAAACATTACCCGGATCGATTAACGTTTGCCAATATTTTTAAGTTGATTCAAACGCAAACGCTTAAACATCTCAACGTACCAATAAACGGACTTGTACCACTTTCGAAGACAACAACTCAATTGCATTATTTCAATGCGTTGTTTGGTTGTTGTATACGAAGCCATAACTAAGAATAGGAATGTCAGGACCTAACAAAAATCAAAAAAATACAGCTGTGCCAGTTTGACAGCTATGGAATATAACCGCTTAAAAATTTCCATCCCTATTGGAATACCGTTCATACGGATGATCAGTGATTGGGGGTTTAAGGCGCTTCGACAGCGAAGTTCATTAGCTCCCGATCCGTTTGTATAGAGCGAAGACACTAGTTTTCATTCATCAATCAGTTATCAACCATTTTTAACTGTATATTAGCCTGTAACACAATCGGGATGCCGAATGTCAGTCGGCCAGAGGTCGACCACAATTGAGAAAGGTTCTGTGCAATATTTTACAAGTTGAGCTATTTGGAATCGACTAATGTACTCTGTACACTACGATTGTCTTTTAATATTTTTTTATACTATTTAACAGGGTGGTGTTCACAAAAGCAACTTTCAAAAACAACGGCTCAAAGAAAGATATATGTGTTATATATATATATATATATATATATATATATACATATATATATATATATATATGTATATATATATATATGTATATATATATATATATATATATATATATATGTATATATATATATATATATATATATATATATATATATATATATATATATATATATATATATATATATATATATATATATATATATATATATATATATATATATATATATATACATATATATATATATATATACATATATATATATATATATATATATATATATATATATATATATATATATATATATATATATATATATATATATATATATATATATATATATATATATATATATATATATATATATATATATATATATATGTATATATATGTATATATATATACTTATATATATATGTATATATATATATATATATATATATGTATATACTTATATACTAGGGGGCTTGACCTCTTGCTTGCTGCGGTCGTCAACTTGTCAATTATAAGGCCTGTACATGTAACCGAATGAAACAATAAACATATTTTTTAAAACTCATACACTGTATGATTATTATCCCAGCTATATAGCAACGGGTCGGCGATTATATATAAATCTATATATATATATATATATATATATATATATATATATATATATATATATATGTATATATACATATATATATATATATATATATATATATATATATATATATATATATATATAATCAGAAACAAATCCTTATCTAAATAACTAAAAGATAATTATATTTTTTCTCTATATATTGTATTCAATATATTATATAAGCGGCTGCTCGATGCGCTGTTAGCAGCGTTCCCCTCCCCTCCCCCTTCGCTCATGCGCCGGTACCCCTTTTTCATTGGGCGGGACTTCCGTTGCACGAAATTACAGCTCGCGGTCTTCGTGAGACGTAACGATTTAACAAGAAGTTTCACTTCAAAATGCAAAAAAAAACAATAAATTCGATTTTTTCAACCTTCTGCACTCGAACACCCGCCCGAACCGTCAAACGTCGCCGTTGTGTACTACGTGTCTTCGTGAATGCAAAAGGCGAAAGTCACCTGCACAGATAAATCACTGCGCAAAAAAAAACAACGAAAACAAATCGAGAGTCGATAAGACGCATTCAATTAATCGGCCATTGTTCCTTATCTACACAGTGACAATTCTAGATAGAGCGACGATTGCACATTGAAACGATGATTACAATAAAACCGCGATTCTCTAAGATCGCCACTCAGTTTGTGACCTGGAACGAAACGCGAAAAATGAAGCCGTTCCACATTTGCGTCGTCACGTTCGCGATCTTCGTCGGGTGCTGCGTAAGTAAACACGAATGTCTCTCGCGACTTCATCGACGCTGCTGCACATTCAGTGATGTGGAATCGATGTGTTTCAATACAGAAAGAATGAAGTGTTTGACGTGATTGTATGATGTTGACAGTTTGCACTCGGGCCGCTTTAACGATAAGTGTCAAACGATCCCGAGTAGAAATATTTATTTATGTTCGAAGCAGGGCCGAACATTCCTTATTACACTTGTCGAGTGTCCGAGTGACGCTACTACCGACTTAGCGTGGTACCGAGCGGTGCTAGAACTCGACCGGTTCTCGAATTAACGAAAGGAAGTCTGTTTTTTTTCCTCTGTGATTTGACATTTATTTTGACAGTGCATGCAGCGGTTACGACCCAAGACTAACGTTGTGTCCCGGATACTGACTTGTGACAGTGACTTGCTCGTGACTTCACGGCTCCTGACTTCACGTCACACTATCGCATAGCGTGGCCGGTGCATTTCGGGAGGTGCTCCTCCGAGTAATATGCAGTTTAATACCAGACGTTCAAAGCCATCACTCGTCAATACAATAGATTAAGATGTCTCCGGATTCGATACAGAATAATAGATGTCACTTAACTGTCACTCTATTGAATCGAGGCGGGGTTTGCCCATACCTTTGATTGGATCAGTTTTGAAAACCGGACTTACCCTGTTAATAGTTTGATTTTAATAGATAAACAAATGAACGAATTGATACGAGTGTGAATCTTCAACGACATAACATAAAATTTAAATGTACGAAACGAGAATCGCTTCTTATATACTTCGACAAAACAATCCCGGGTTTGTTGGTCGCGTCTACAATGTCCGCCAGTATGCCGTATTAACCCTTTACGACATCCGACTGTATAAAGGGTTAATACACATGTCTGTTGATACGTTGAATTCCGGACCGATTTCATGTGACTTGCCCGGGGCGCCGTGACGAATTTTTAGTTGTGCAATGCACACCGTGCTAAAATATAATATAGAACAGTTACGTTGAACCGAATTATCATGTATTGTGCATTGTTAATATACGAGGGGAGGGGATCGACCTCAGAAGTCGGGGCCGAACTTCGTGTAGTGGTTGGGCACCCCAAAGGTACTATACAGTAACGTACTAGCTCGAGTTACGAGACACATTGAATATAAACACCGTAGCTAAGAAACACATCGATTACATATACCATTATAATAGTTTATATTGATCTCTCTGTACTGAATCTTAAGTAAACAACACGTATATAAATATGGTGTCCTGTATCGGACACTTTACTTGTTGTCTGCATTAGTCACTACTCCGTTCTCTCTCTCTCTCTCTCTCTCTCTATATATATATATATATCTGTTAATAAATGCATTCTGTATTTAAATTATTGTTTTCTAAAATTAAATGATCATAATTCTCACACTATTTTGCCATTTTCCAGAGAAAATGCTCCAAAGTTTCCGCATCTTATAAGAAAATAATTTTTTGAACACTGAGATAGCTTGATAGCTACGCGGTAGCGAGCCGGGCTTCAAGTGTTTGACGTTCCATGCAGTTTTGTTTTTTCTTCACCTGAATAATATTTAATGCTTTTAATGCGTTTTATTAAAAAAAATATTTTAATGAAGATGAAGTAAAATTCTTGCAATGTTTTTTAGAAAATTGTTGATTGTTTTTTAAATAAAAATTAAATAATATTTTCTTGCAATGTTTTTTCGAAAAATGCTATTTTTTAAATTTTTACAGTATTATTTCAGAAAATTATCTTTTCGCGATTTTTTTTTAATTTCTTGCATTATTTTGCAAACATATTCGTATATTAATTCGTATATTAAAGTGTTCATGCGAGGTATATTCCGCGGAATACTGTGTATAGAGAAGGGTATAAAATTCTTTCATCGATACACCATGTGGTCGCTTTAACGGGATCATATAAAATAATTTTCTTTTATTAAAAGCATTAAATAATTATTCAGGTGAAGAAAAAACAAAACTGCATGCATGAGACTCGAACGTGATACGACGACAGACACTCAAAGCCAGCTCGCTGCCGCGTAGCTATCAAGCTAGCTGATAACTTTCAATAAATTTCTCTCATAAGCCTGATGCGGAAAACAGTCAATTCTGTGCTCAATACTGAAAGCCGTCGACGACAGACATCTGCATTCATCGCACAAAATTTCAATCGTGATGTTTTTTCGAACACGTTGAAATTTCTTAGCAGATCCGGAATCTCGTGAAAAACCGGATCAGGTAAAATTGACACAAGAGTTTTCCGCCGTCATTCAAACGATAACTAACGAATTCGTTTCAAGATTCACACAGTGCAGGCAATTTGCAGAAACGTCGAAATTCATTTTATATCCAGTGACAACATCGGATAATGAATTCAATTCAGAGATTTTTGAGTAGCCGAAATTCGAAGGTATATTAGGCCGGTGCAAGAGTGAAACTACACGTTAAAGGGCACGTGTACGCCAGTAATCCGGAAACAATTTCCTACCTAAAATATGAAATGCGAAGAGTGACTCGTGAGACAGAGCCCCAGCCGTGCAGTGTTGTTATTGAACATTTTAACAAAAGAACGGTCGCTTGTGAGAAAGCACGCGGCGGATACTTGCCAGATATTATTTTTCATTTATGAATCGAACCGCCTCCCTCTCCCGACTATATTTCACAAATAAAGAAAACTGAAATTTCAACGCAAATTCTGTGTTTCATTTCAAATTAAAAAAAATGCGTCCTTATTCGACAACCTAGTATGTATATATATATATATATATATATATATATATATATATATATATACACACGTTTGTATGTGCCTCGGGGCATAAACTGACTTTACTGGGAGGGTTTAAAAAGACATCTGGCCGGAAGCGTCAATGGAACAAAAATAATATTATTATCATTTATACAAGTATTGACTGTGTGTTAGTTTTTATTCTTCTGTTACAGGAACCGATTTACATCAACGATTTGTCCCTGAACTTTTCATTCAAACGAGGAACAGATCCGAAAGTTGCCGAATGCGAACAAGTAGGTCAACTGTGCGACTGTGACCATCTCGACCAAATTTTCTATTGTCAAGACGGTGGCTCGACACCGAGTCAAGTGGAGAAATGTGACCAATCGTATTGCTATCAAATCGAAGAATACGCTGAAGCAGAATGCCGGAAGGAAAAAGCACCGTCATGTAGAAAGGATTTTAAGTTCAAGTGTTCATACAGCGGCCAATTTCCAGATCCGTACGATTGCCGGAAATATCATCTGTGTGTCGAAGAGAGCGACAAAACGATGACTGATCATCCGTCCGACTGTCCATCCGGATTGAACTACAATCCAAGATCGGGCGAGTGTGAGGACATTGAGTGTAGGAAGCCGCTCAGCTGTCCGGCTCTTGCCAAAAACTACAGTTACGATTGGAATGAAAAAATGTATTATACATGTATACCGAACGGTCAGGATCAGAACGATTTAATTCCTGTGATATTTTTGTGCCCGACTGGTGTTTTCGACGGAGCGAGAGGAGCGTGCGCCGATGAAGAAATATCTACTACGCCGGATGCTTCATCGACAGAGCCAAGTCCTTCGACAGAGCCAACTTCTTCAATAGAGCCAACTTCTTCAATAGAGCCAACTCCTTCGACAGAGCTCTCGTCGAGCGAACCCACCTCGACCGAGACAAATACCGTGACAGAATCTTCGACTACCGGCGTTACAACGGATGCCACTACAACGTTACAATATGAATGCGAAGAAAAGACTCTCTATCCGAATGAAACGAATTGTCTGCATTACATCGACTGCCGAACAGGGGTGCCGATTGATCGAAAATGTCCGACGGGCAATAGCTTCGATCCAGAGAAAAAAAAATGCGTCTCGGGTACCGACTGCCTGAAATCGACGACGTCATCGTCGTCGTCGACGATGACGATGACGACGACGACGACGACGACAAACACAATGACGACGGATATGTCGACGAACACCACTTCGTTGCCATCGACGCCGGCCGTTTGCAGTGAGAACACCCTGTTTCCGAACGAAACGAACTGTCTGTACTACATCGACTGTCGGACGGGAACGCCGATCAACAGGAAATGCCCGGTCGGCGAGAGCTTCGATCCGGAGAGGAAGAGATGCGTTCCGGGCACCGAGTGTGCAAGGACAACGGTCGCGCCGACAAAAACGACGGACGCGCGCGCAGCGGAGTGCGCTGATGCGGTGCTAGCGGATACGAAGAACTGTTTGTATTACTTCGAATGCCGGTCGGGTCGCATTGTTAAACGCAAATGTCCGTCGGGACAGAGTTTCAGTGAGAGGCATGGGCGGTGTGCGCACGGCTTTGAACACTGTCGACGTTAGCGACCTCGATTGTTCGATTATTGTATGTGCAGTGTACGAAAAATTGAATAAAAGAATTTCTGTGTTCTGAACTTTTTTACGATCCATCGACAAAAAAAGCAATCCTATTATTTGAAATATTATATATATATAATATATATATATATATATATATATATATATATATATATAATCATCCCCGTGTGTCAATCCGTCGATGAATAAAGGCCTCTCCGTGATTTTCCATTGTGTGTCGATCGACAAATACATTCCTTAAATCGCTCAATCTAAAAATTAATTTAAACATCAGCAGATGATTCTCGTATTCTGCCACATTATTTTAAATTATACTCTTATAATCAAACTAAATATTCTATCATTTCCTTAAATGATTTTCACTTAGACAGTGTTTATTCTTCTCTGAAATTCTTTATAAATCTACATTTGTATTCAAGCTTTCATTGGCATCAAACATTTTAAATTCCTTCTAGATTTCTTCTTCTTATTATTCACAGTATGAATTTATTCACGAATCCGAAACTATGTTCTAATGAAAAGCGTTATATATGCATATCATACTCTCTGTCGATAAAGGCCTCTTCCATGATTTGCCACTTTGTACGATCCAATGCCTCTCTCTTCCATTGATTTCCAATGAAACTTTTAATTTCCTCGTCCCGCCCGTTAATCGGTCTCTGTCTCGATGTTTTTACACTCCTCGGTTTCCAGTTAATAACTTCCGCTGTCCTCTCTTCTTGCAAACACGGTCCCGTCCATTTTCATTTCAGACTCTGCACTCTTCTCGTTATAATCTTCACTCCTGTCTGTTTTCGTATCGATTCTATTCTTTTTCAATCTCTTCTTGTTATTCCTAGCCATGCATCTGTCCATACTTCTCGATGTTGTTTGGAGTCCTTGAACGATTTTGGCGCCGCAGGTAAGGACCGGCAGTATACACATCGATCGACTACCTTTTCGCACGTGCGAGTGTCGATTGGAACATCGACGCGTGTCGTCCGAACGAGCTCCGTCCCATTTTTATTCCCCTGTTTATTTCTTCAATGAATGATCCGCCTTTGTCGATAAGCCGGCCTAGACAGATACAGTTCGTTGCTTCGTCCATTTCCGCGCTTTTTGATTTCAATTTTCTCCGAGAGGACGAACGCATCGAACAACACTTTCGTTTTTGCGTGGTTCGCGTTCAGGCCAACTCTTTCCGATCATTCTATTCCCTTTTTGTATCTCTTCCGGAGTACTCGAGAAGGTGAAATGATATCGTCAACGAATCGGAGATAATTTAATTTCTCGTCGTTTATTTCGATTCCGTCATCGTCCGAGCCGAGCGATTCGAACACTTCTTGTAAGTGTGCAGTGAATAATTTCGGCGACATTGCGTCTCTTTGTCTTATACCTCTCTCGATTTTCATCTCTTTCGTATCTTCCTGTAGCTGCGCCGTCGAGGGTGTATTCTTGTAGATGGTACCTAGCAAATCGGTGTACGTGCGCTCTGCGCTCCGGTTCTTCAATGCCGACAGGACCGATGATGTGGCGATAGAGTCGAAAGCATATACATATACATATACATATATATATATATATATATATATATATATATATATATATGTATATGTATATGTATATGTATATGTATATGTATATAAATATATATATATATATATATATATATATATATATATATATATATATATCTGTATATAAATGTGTGTATAAATATATTTAAGACAAAAGAAATGAAATGCTGTGAATGAAATGAATTGAGTTGTGATAAAATAATTGCAATTTGTGCACAGTTAGAAATGGCACAGATAAATTGAACAATTAGTTTTATCGTCAAATAACAAACTCTCCGACAGATAAATATCAAATTCTGAACTAAATTTTAAAGAACCATTAAAATGAGCACGCACGCACACACTCACCCATATATATATATATATATATATATATATATATATATATATATATATATATATATATATATATATATATATATATATATATATATATACATAAATTGAGTAATTCATATAAGAGTATTACTTTCAAGAAAGTATATATTCCTAGTGGGAGACGGCGGATGTTATTTCTATAATTAATTAACGCCTGTTTCCGGTATTAACTATCGTTCTCGCTCACACTCACACTCTCTGACTGTTTCGCCTATCAGCACAACTGATCGTGATATGACAGTAATATGTAATAGTAATAGATTCGTTCATTGTTAGACGACTTATTGTTGCTCGTTAGAATGGAAGGATTCAGTATTTTTTTATCGAATTGAATCGCCAGTCTGTATTGAAATGTTGAAACGGATCGAATTTCATACGAATGAAGCATAGATATGACAAATAAATGAACGATAATCGCATTGTAAGATAACTGAACAGAAGCTTAGGAGCAATGCGAACATCTCTTTTATAAAGATAGACTGCCTCGAGAGATTCGAAATCAATAGAAACGGAAAAGACAGGTATCGTAAATTGTAAAATGAATAGTTTACAGTCGTCTCGAGACGCCCGTTGAAAAGTTTCATCAGTAGATGCGAAACGAACGAGGATTTTGCGCGCGGGGGTGACGCTACCGCCGACTTACTGTCGCACTAAGAGTGGAGTGCGAACTCGACTCGACCTTTGAATTTAACACGAGCGAGTCTATTTTTTCGGGTGATTTTGCAGATGTCGCGGCCGCGCACAACGTGTCGAAAGGGCGAGCGATCGACTCGGAAACGATGCCGAAAACGCAACCGTCGATCGGTTACCCGACAGATGAACACTAGCCGGAGACCGAGACGACAACCCGTCCGAACGAAGCGACCACGCGATCCGGGACTAAATTCGATGCGGCACCTTTGCGACACCTCGAACGTTTACAGTTCAGAGTTTTCGTTCCGCTGTTTCGGTTACCGCAAGCCGATCTTGTATCATTTTCGGAATATGAAGACGTGGAAACAGATTCAAAGTTATTATTTTCATCGAACGGGAAATCGTTCTTCACGAACGTCGATAATAATACACTACACTCTCTTATACCCTCCCATGTCGTTATATCGATCGCACAGGAGTTTCACTCCTACTGCGTGGCTCTCCACGGACACAATTTTTTTTATTCTATTTGTTCGCGCTTTTTCCCATCGTCCGTATCGGCGGACCACAGGTGTACGCGAGGAAGGAAAATGATGCACTGGTGAACAATAATAATAACTTTATTTCACTATGTACAACAATCAGAGTAACGGATGAACACATGTTACCGTCCGCCGTGATGTTCGGTGATATACTCACTGGTGGTGTGATCGACAGACTTGGAATGAATGCGACCGTACATAGAAATGCACGGTCAGTTTACTAGGCAGGGAGGCAGGGATGGTATCGTTGCACACGGCCCTGCGGGCAGAGATGAGAAGTGGCCAGTATCAGTGGTACTGGCCACTCGGAATTAAGATAAGTCAGGTACTCTGCACACGGCCCGATACTGCAGGTGCGGGTAACGACCAGCACTAGATGTACTGGCCATTCGGGATCACCAAAAATCCCGAACACTGTTATTTTCCCAAAAAAGAAAATTTCAGCAACGAACAAAAATTCCACGTTTCAGTGTCCCGTTTTCATATTTTCTATTTATGGTCGCCGTGCCTGTTTATATTCTGAGAGATTTTTTTTCCAGTAATTCGTTCAAGTCGAGGTAAACGCGGAATCGTTGTCGAACGGACTTTTTTTTAAAAAAAGCTCATTACTTTTAAACTACTAGGAGGGGTCTCATCGAAAGCCGCTGTTTTTTGTGCGTGTGTTTTTTTGAGCACTTATTTCAATGACAAAATGCATGAACACGTCGATCAAAGTGTTTTCGTTCGGAACGTTTGACTTCTCTCCATTTTTCTGGCAACAGTTGAATTCCGCGTCGAGAGAACGGTCTGTATTTCGTCAACCAATCGATTCGGCAACCCGACTTTCGACTCCTCCGTACCTATGGAAATCTGTATCTTCCAGAGCGTGGTGCATCGATCGGAAAGGACGGCAGAGTATGCTGGATGCGGGAGAACCTCCCATTCGAGCTCGATCGTCGTTTGTTGCACGGCTATAGGAACGTGGGGTCGAGCGTCGCCACGGGGAGGCATTTCGATGCAATCGGCGGTCGTTTTTGCATCGAATTATCATTCGAACGTTCCGATTATTGTTTCCTTCGGTTTCGATAGCTCATTATACACGACACACGCTCCACATCCGACCAAACAGAGAGCATTGCTTTGTGACCGTGGACGGTCCTTTCGCTTTGGTGTTGATGTTAATAGTTAATCAGGATTAACGGGTTGTCGAAATAGATCCATTTTTGATCGCCGGTCATCAGGATACGCGACAACGAACTCTCCTTCTTATGCCATGGGAGCCAATAAATCGAGATGTTCGAATGGGATTTTCGGTCAGTTCATGTGGCGGCCATCGCCCTTCTTTCTGGACCTTTCCCACGGCTTGTAATCGATTGATTTATCGAATTCGAATCAGTACCGAGCCACTTGATTGAGAGTCTGAGCAGGGTTCTACTCCGATAGAGCTTGCAGTCATTCATCTTCGAACTCTTTCGATTGACCTGTCGGCTGTTTGTCGTTGTTGAACGTCACAATCGCCGCTTTTGAATCGTCGAGCCCGATCTCTACACACCGTTTCCGATCGAGCGGATTCGCCATAAGTTTTCGCAGGCGATCGATCAGCTTCAGATGCACTCTTTTTCAAGTCGAAGTAGTGTGGGAAAAAGTACACATCGGAAAATTTCAACTCGATTACAGAAGAACACCCGTGTAAGCAGAGGATGGCGTCCGAGGACTGAATTTCGGTGTGAAACGTTCACACTTCGAAACGATACAAGAGAGACATCTGTCGATGTCCACAGCATACGCACGCAGAGCCATCTACACATGAACAGCGGCTTTCAATGCCACCTCCTATTACATCTGTGTCGATGAGTCGGCGCAGCAAACGCATTCAGACCTTCTGTCGAATCAAACCGCACGCACTTATCAATTTGATGACGAGTGTGTTTTATTTAAAACAAACATTAGACTGTGATACCGCGGATAGAGAAAGAGTGATGATTCGGTCCAGTCACCGGTCCACAATCACCGTCTACACGTGGACAGCGGCTTTCAATGCAACCTGCTATTAAATCATATTACTGACGTCCACTCTTCCCCTCTGGCGTTTCGAATTGAGGGGCGATTCGAACGCCAGTGCCCGAACGGCGTCCGTTCTCAGATTATAATTTGCGTTCGGGCGCTAACGACGTTAGATGTCGAATCGCCGCAAGACCCGCAATGACTAACCGACCGACCTCCACTATTCTGCCGCTGAATTCTGAACGATATCGAATCGAAACGAGAGACATGTCGGTTAGTCGATAGAGTCTTACAACTGACGTGTGACGAGGAATTCTCGATGACAATGAAACGTGGACAGATGAAAGTCCGTCGAAACCATATACACAGTCGAAGTAAGTACGCGTGCGAACGTGCGCCGCGTTCGATCCGACCGTGGATTCTCGCAGGAAGGCCGCCGCACGCACACACACGTGTGCACCAACATTCTTCTTAGAATCCACTCTCCATTATGTTTCTCGACGAGATAAATCAGTTTTATCGATCATTGTTTCATTGTGCGCGACGTTCTCTTATCGCGGATCGAATCTGTTCGCAATCAGCGTTTTTCAAGTGGCGTATCGTCCTTTGTCGCTGGCTGTTGTTTTGCTGCGTCTCAAAAACAGCCCGACGCAATTAACGAACGACACACTGTTTCGGACCGACGTTCGATTTGCGCAGCGATACGGTCATTTCCGTACCAACATTTTCGATTCTGAAACGCGAGCGACGGCGAGACACGACGATGTATCAAGACAAATATCGATGTTTATTCCTCTTTATTCTATTTGTATTTGCTGCAAACGTAAGTAAATTTCAATGTTTTTCTCTGGTCTCGAGTTTTTCGTTTCATGAAATCTGTGCTGTCTGCTTTATTCATATTTTTTCACATTTTATATACACGTCTATGTCTATGTATATATATATATATATATATATATATATATATAGTTTAAGTACTTCAATTGAACTTGGTGCTGATTGACCGCCTACACCTTTTAATCCCCTCCAAATTCCTCTCTTAAATACAGCTATTTCATTAGCACTAAACCCACCGACACTGTGTATCTACCTGTGGCATTCAAATGACCGCTTTTCAAATAAACGTCGTATTCTTTTCCGGTCGATTATAAATAGTACAGGATTTAGCGTGGACGATAAAACACAGAATGACTGTCGTGCAATGATTGGAGAACATTTATTTTTTTTGCGTTTCCGGCATACGTTCATTCTTAGAAAGAGGACCAGAAATTGAAAAGTTATATCTTACTTCGGTAATTTAGATTTTCGTCCTTCAAATCGACATAAAATTTATTCGACGACGCACTCTTCACAGATGGAGGGGTCGGGCGGGGAGTTATTCTCCACACATACTTCTCACATGCACAACGGACGTTCGCGACTCTGTTTTTCTTTTTTGCAATGTCCGATTCGACACGGTTTCCGTCGTTTAGAGATCGTAGTGGAATCTGTCGATGTGCTCTCCATACTTTTCGTTTCTCGTCCGTGTGAATCTCGACGTTCGGCGGCGAGTTCTTTTGCCGCCCGAAATAAACATTCCTGTCGCGATATCTCTTCTCCGGCCGTTCGCTTGCATGAATGAGGCCATGCATTTATCGAGAATGATGAAGAGTACTCGGGGAGGCCGGCCATCTGCGGGATTCAGATTTTGTGCTACATTTTCTGGCCATCCGATCCGTCACATCCGCGCCGAATTCGGTCCTAGTGTGAAAGGCGACAGTTTCAGGTATACGTTTATCTTTCTTGCTCAGTTGTTACGAATTCGTGCTTCGGTCTTCTTCGTTCGGTCCGCCTTTACAAATTGTCAAAGTACAAATCTATTCGATTTGTAAAGCTGCGTCGAGAAACGAGCGATATTATCTCCCTCCTGTTTCGCCGGTTTCGGTGATCCCCTTTTGTTCGCGCGAACAGCTCCCACCGTGGTGGTTCTTTCTGACAGAAGTCTCGTCGCTGAAGGTGCGCTCGTAAAAAAGTTATCAGTCGTCGTATTTCATGCGCGCCCTCTAAACGGTTCAGCGAGTTCGAGAACGACGAATTCACTTAGCGGTATTGGCGATGGTCCCGTCTCACACGGGAATCCATTTATGATACGAGGTTGGTCCCAAAAGTACCCGACCCAACAAAGAAAACACAAAAATTTCGGAAAAAAATATATTTATTTTTCAACATAATCTCCTTTCAGCTCTATACACTTTTCACAGCGATGTTCAATAAGTTTGATACCCTTTTTATAATAAGAACTCGTATATTTACTGTCAACGTCCGATGCCGACCAGAATTTCATGCCGAACTTATCGGGTTTGTCGCGAATGTATCGAATAAATCTGCATCTTGCTTCAGTCGGATATATGTGTTCATCGACAGTAATGTTGGAGAAATTAAAATCGACATTTTGAGTTTGAGATTTCAGTGCAGGCGACGTTATTGAACTTCGAGTTTTTCGAAAGAGCGCCCGCGGTAGATAACGGCAGTGTGCATAAGACTATTAGGAAGAACGAAATGAGGAGAGAGATAGAAATTGAAAAAATAAGCAGTTATATATTAAAGAGAAAGTCGTGCGGTAGATTCGGGAGAGGCGAAAACTTTTAACCTGACGATTTCGATTCAAATCTAAAAAGCGGTCGTTCGGCCGCTCCGGTGCGTTCGGTGTTAACATCGGGGATTACCGTTACTTGAGCTCGCCACAGAGTTTGTAGAAGACAACAGCGCTCGACGCGTTCAATGATTATTCTTCACTGTATTGTCAGGTGTTCACTTCACAGTGCTTCGAGCGTACGAATATATCGAAGCATCTTTTTATGTGTCGACTTTCTTCCACGGCAGCAGGATTCCGCGGTCTTCGTGGTATTATTGGAACAGTTTTTCTATGAATCTGTCTTTCACGACAAATTAATTGTCGCTTGTCCGCTAACCATCGTTTTCGTTTCGAAGCGGCAGCAGCTCGACGCTGACGTTCCGTAGATGTGGTTTGATTATTTTTTGTATGGTTTCGATCTATCGACGAGGTAGATATTTATATAGTACAAAAAGTGCTTTCGACTTCCGATCATTTTCTTAGTATAAATAACTCTTTCATTATTTCAACGATCTCTGTAATTGTTATATTATTAGCGTCGATCGTTTCTAAAAAAACAAGATCTAATGTGGTTTCGACCCAATTAGATCTTCTCGCTTACCATTTTCTCCAATCGATTTTTTTTTAATTTTCGATATAGAAATTGCATCATTGCTTCCATTAATTTTAATGTTTTGAATTTTCTAGACTTACCTTACGATCACTAACAAGATTCATTTTTTTTATTATTTCTTCTAATCGTATCGTACCATGAATGGAATCGAGGCGCTTGGAACTGCATAAATTGGGAATGCAGATACGTATAACATTTGATTTGCATTCAAAAAGTATTCCTCTCGATCTTCCTCACAGACAAATTTATTCGGTAAGTGTGCAGAGATACACTGCAATTAGTCTCGATCTTATCTTTAGGTAATTCTAACCTTACTTTTAATTGAAACCGAACAAGAGGCACGTCACCGTTAATGATATCGTCGGATTATTGCTGTTCCGATTGAAAAAAGATACGCCGATCGAGGAAGAGCTGCTAGCTTTTTTCTTCGGCGGTTAAGTTCCGTCTATGTCTTTATTTATACAGTTTAAATAAAATATTACATTTTCAGTGTAAAAATAAAATATTTTTTTTAATAAATATGTGTGTGTGTGCGTGTATGCGTGCAAGAGTTGAAAATTCTTCGAGTATAATTAAAATTATGAAAAAATATCAACGGACGTTATATTTTTTGTTTGATCCAATTATCTACAAGTGCCTTGCTGTCCCTGTTATACTTTACAAATCCGTATTTCTTGTATATTGTCGTATCCGTCGGGCGTCGGTTTCCAGAACGGGGTTCCCTTCGGTGGCCGACGCTCGATCTGAATTGATTTTCAGCCGCTGTCACCACGGTACATTTATACATTGTCCAAAAATGTTTCGTATCACATTCAATCATTTAATTTGTTGTCAGAACAAAATGCAGTCGATAACTATCTAAGCACCCTTCTTATATCGAGCCGTCGGTTATTAATCGCTCTCTGGATCGTTCTAGAACAATCTATTTGTTCTATGATATTTGCTTGCGTAGACAGCTATGACTCGATTCGTTTGTATGACGCATACCGCACACAATATATATATATATATATATATATATATATATATATATATATATATATATATAGATAGATAGATAGATAGATAGACAGATATATCGATAGATACACACATAATACATTAAAGTTATAGAGTTGTATGTGAAAAACAGTGTAGGAAATTTAATATTCCGGCGTCGCGTTGGCATTGTTAGTTTTATCCGATTATTAATTGTAGAAATTAATCCAGTGTCCTTTTTTGCACAGAAAATGAATGTTTACGGAACAATGGAAAACATTTCAATCCTCGAAGTATCCCCCAATCGTTTTATATAATGTTGCCACTACCATTCAAACGGATTCATCAGTCACCCGACGGACGGAGCAAAGTTATAAAAAATAATGAGTGGACATTTTGGATACTGAACTGTGTTTCATTTTTCCGCAAAGGTACATTTTCTAAGTAAGACGAGACATCGGATTAATTTGTACATTTTTAATATATATATATATATATATATATATATATATATATATATAGGATCAGTGCAAAAGTTCGTATACGATTCAATAGATGGTGTCAACCAGTTGACTGCGTTCGACGTGCGTACACGTCAGTCCAAAACTTTATTTCGATGCGGTGGACGTGCACACTCGCCGTGCAAAATGGAAAAATCACCATTTACTACAAGAACTTAATATAAATTTATGTAAAAAGTAATATAAATGCCGTCTAGTCGTACGTTTTCCCTTATATTACCAGTCGAGCTGTCATGTGTTTTACATGAAAAAAAGTTCGATCATTTGATCATTCTCCTCGGTGCATCGGTCATTCCACTCTTCTTTACAAACCGGGTCGATTATTTTCTCCAATGCGTCACCGGATATTCCGAAAATTGTTTTGTGTGCTTTAACCGTGTGCACCGTGTGGTATTCCCCGATAACAATTGCAACGATATACATGAGATGCGCGAACTACGACGGCCCTTACTAATTTCCGGTTCGTTGCAAGAGCGGGTGGGGTACTTACAGGACTCACTTTATTATCTCTTTAACAATTTTCAAGTTTTCAGTAACAGTGACCTTTTCAACAACGAACTGTCGATTATCCATCGAATAAAACATTATAATCCTTCGTCGTTTCGCTTCATTTTTTCGATAAATTTAATAATACGAGCATTTACCATGCGTTCAACGTGCATACTCGTCATTTCTTGATGCGAACACAGCGTTCTGCTGATACACCAGGAAGAATCGTTTTTCGATATTTGTACAGGTCGTAATAACTGAGCAGTTTGTCACACACGCGTTCCAGTTTACCTGTGCAGGTCTGCTTGTACAGGCAAGCCTGTCAGGCTCACCGTAACGTTTGCGTCCTGTTTAAAAAACTTCCGACGCATCGTCCGTCGACGCCATGGTCCGCGAATAGACCGAAGAGAGTCGTCAGTTTCGTTCGTCTTACTGGACTGCACCGACCTCCGGTCGACCTGTGCACGTCCGCCTGCACAGGCACACCCGCGCATGTCGGACGCATCGCGTGTGACCGGCTTCAGCAGACATTTACTGACAGCCGAGCAGCAAAGCGCACAACTCCTGAACGCCGAAACTCCTATCGCACGAACGGAAGGGATGCCCCGGCGAGACGGTACGACGTACAGCGTACTACAGTGTTGCCAGTTCTCGTCATCTGTTTTTTTTTTTTTGCAATTTGTCCCAGACGGCGGCTCGCAATCTATAAATTCCGATTCGTCGAAACGAGTTTCATGACTGTCATCGTTACATACTCCGGTTGTCGAGGCAATTCGTCTCGAGGAACCGTAACAACATTGAAGGTTTGAACATATCTACCTGAAGATCAGCAACACCGAATCGGTCAAAAAAAAAATCAGCCAAAATAAATACCTTTAAGATGTCAATATTACAATTAACACTAGAACTACCGACGACCGACGTATACCCCCTCCTTCCGGATGGGTCGAAATGGCTCGTTTTTGAAAAGGACAAGTCGTTCGAAAAACGAAATGCCAGTTTAGGCATTTTTATATATTTTTCTGTCCTATTTGACGAAAATTGAAAATAAACTCGATGATATATTTTTTTTAAAACAATCCGCACGCACAATTCAAAGACTTTTTCACTGGTTGAAATCATTTCAGCAGCGCATTTACCACAGACACGTTTACTACATGTTCCACAGATATTATTTGTTTTATTATTTGTGCAATATGCTATTTGACATCGAAATATGTGTCTGGTTTCTCCAGTTCTTCCGATAAAAGATTAGACTCGTTACTTTTCCCCGCCAGACCACGTACACGTATGGATGTCTCTCTGTCTGTGTGTGTGTGTTACTGTGAATCGTTTGTACATCTCGAGAGATTCCTTTCGTTCAGTAATACTAATTTCATTTCAGATATATTTAGTGAATTGTCAAGGGTCGAGATGTAAACACCCTGGTATTAGCTGCGATTGTTCAAAGGATGTGATCAACTGCATACAGACCGGCAATAACACATACGATGAAGTGAAGGTTGATGAATGTCAAGAATATTACCATTGTTGGGAAGAAGCAGATCCTCCGTGTACAAAAACAATAAGCGACGTCTGCGCTTACAAAGACGGGCCGATATTTGAATGTACCGCTGATGGAATGTATCCGGATCCATTGAACTGTACCTGGTATTTCATTTGTGTAAAAGAAAATAATGGTTTCAAAGCGCATCGACAGCAGTGCCATACCGGTAAACCGTACAATTCGAAAACGAAATTTTGCGACAATTCAATATGCGAGCGGCCAATCGAATGTGTCAGCGTTTCGGGAGAGCGACCGTACGAACCGAATCCGAATATGTATTACATTTGCAGAGATATGAAAACATCAATAAATGATCACGATTTCTATTACCCTATAATATTTAAATGTCCGAGTGGAGAAATATTCGCAGACGGAAAATGTAGACCGTAGCATATAAATCCGATAGAAATGTACTTTGATGTAACGACGCGTTGCGAATAAATCAAATGTCAAACACGGATGTCGATTTTTTTAAAAAAATGATCTTTATTTGCGTTTCATTTCAATCCTCTCTCACGATCATCATCGCGTGTAACTGTGTGCGTTTTTTTTAGCAAAAAAAAAACGCACCCAGTACCCGTTTTCATATCGTTTTAAATCAACACTGAACTGTCCGAGCTGATTGTGGAGAACGTCTTCCGTACAAGCTATCCACGATCGTTCCTCCATGATTACTGTAACTCGATCGATCGATTGAGTAATTGCTGCAGGGACGTCACTGGCAAATACGAGTATGGTGAAACCGGCGAATCTGAGAACGACAACGCCGGACTCGTTCGACAGAAGAGAGACGGCCGTTCAAAGAATCACAGCTATGGAGAAACGAGCAACGTGACGCACCGACAGGTTCAATTCAGTTCCTGTATCCGCCGTAGACTGTTCCTCGGCACCGATCAAACTGTGACCTCTTTCACGGCCGCTAAACAACCGCGCAATACAAGTCGAATGAAAAAAATGCCATAGTAGATTTTTTAAAACGATTCCGTTATCGATTTATACATCATTTCAATCTATGAACTCGTGCGTGTTTTCGGGTGAAAATTCGAAACGGGACCGACGAAACGCCACTCGTTCCTCTAAATAAACATGTACGTTCGTTGCCAGCAACACGTTACCACGTCGATGGCTGTGACGAAATTGTCGGTTTTAAGACAAAACAATTTTAGCCTATCAGAGGATCGAGCGGTAGTAAAATACACGAATAATATGAAAGATACTTTAGACTTTATTCGACGATGAATGGACGATGCGCGGATGCCGTCGGCAGCTGTCGACGATGCAATCAGCACTGTCGTGCAAAGTGAACTCGGCGTCTCTCGACCGTCCACGCTTCCTCCCTAGCGTGTCCTTCTTTACCGTTTAGCTCGGATTCAACCCAGAGAATTCTGTGTCGGAGTCGTGACAAATTTTTAGCCTACTAGCCGATTCGTCGGTAATAGATCACTCGATGAATAGTGTAAAAACACTTTATTCGACGTGTGATAGGTAGATGATGCAAGGTACAGCCAGCGGACATATCAGAGACGCGATCGGTCGCGTTACGCAACGTGTTAAGCCGCGTGCGCACTGCTGACACGTCACGTGATATCGAGTGAGAAGACCATACTTGAGCGCTATTTTTTCACTGGTTTCGATGGTGTATCGATTCACATTGTACGCACGTCATGCATGACGCGTACGGTTCTTATCTCGACTGGTGTTGACACGTTCTGACGCTTTTCTGTTTCTGCAGACATTTCGTGACGTGACGACAGTTTTGGATAGATTGTCAGTCGACGTTTCAGTTTGAAAAGTGTTCGAGATAGATTGAAAATGTGTCGATTTTAATTGAAAATAATATAAAAACGTATTTTATTTTTATTCTATTGTTATGTTTTAAAACGTCTTGCCGTGTAAAGTTGTTAGACGATAGTGTTATGGATAAATTAACTTTACTGATTTGTCAAGTACTCTCCGCGCGCACTCAATTTTAGTATAATAAACAATGAAAACAAACATATGCAGTTATCGTTTGTTTATATATATATATATATATATATATATATATATATATTGGGTGTTCGAATTAATTCGTAGCGTTTTACAAGCGATGGCGTAGGTAGTACACTCTTCCATTGTTCCTTTTAACCAAATATTCCCCGTAAAACAGCTGTCCTTAAGCGTCAGTTTCAGTATATATCATTCGGTCGAAGCGTAAATAACGACACTTTGTACTTTATCGAATATGTCGAACTTCGTGCCGGATAAATTGTTTTTGCGGGAAGTTTTACTTCATTACTTTAACATGAAAATAAGTGACCATGCTCTAGCTGAGCAAACGTGTCGGAAGTGGTTTGCACGTTTCAAAAGTGGTGATTTCGACTCGGAAGACAAGGAACGACCAGGTCAGCAGAAAAAGTTCGACGATGACGAATCGGAGGCATTACTTAACGAAGACCGATGTCAAACACTTCAAGAGTTGTCTGAATCGTCGGGAATTGACTTGTCAAAGGTAGGAAAACGCCTTGAAGCCATTGGAATGATCCAAAAGCAAGGAAATCGGGTCCCGTACGAATTGAAACCGAGGGACGTTGAAAGGCGTTTTTCTACCTGTGAACTGCTGCTTCGACGGGAGAAAAGGAAGAGATTTTTGCATCGAATCGTCACGGGTGATGAAAGTGGATCGATTACGACAATCCCGAGCGCAGAAAGTCATGGGATAAGCCCGGCCAACCATCGACACCAGCGGCGAAGCCAAATATCCATGGATCCGAGCTCATTCTCTGTATTTGATGGGATCATAAGGGTGTGATCTACTATGAGCTGCTCAAACCGAATGAAACCATCACTGGGCATCGCTACCGACTACAATCGATGCGCTCGAGCCGTGCATTGAAGGAAAAACTTGAAGGAATACTTTGAAAGACGCGACAAAGTGATTTTGCAGCACGACAATGCTCGTCCGCACGTCGCAAAACCGGTCAAAACATACTTGGAAACGCTCGAATGGGAAGTCCTACCCCACCCGCCGTATTCTCCAGATATCTCTCCTTCTGATTACCACTTGTTTCGATCGACGAGTCACGGCCTGTCTGGGCAGAAGCTCACTTCCTATGAAGATTGCAAAAAATCGGTCGATTCGTGGATTGCATTTAAAGATGAGGCGTTCTTCCGGCGTGGTGTTCGTCTTCTGCCCGAAAGATGGGAAGAAGTAGTGGCTAACGATGGACAATACTTTGAATGATATGTTTTTTCAATTTCATTTAAAATAAACGATCTTTTTTCACGAAGGAAACGCTACGAATTAATTCCAACACGCAATATATATATATATATATATATATATATATATATATACATATATAAATGTAATAATTCCATGTATGAAAGAATATGCCTTCAAAAAAATATCTGTCAGAAACGATAAGCATCATGTTCAGAGAATAAAAGAGAACGCACTCACGGCTCATTCCTTTTTGGTTTCATTAACATTTTCATCAATCGGTATCTGTAATTACTGAAATACAGTTCTTGAGAAATCATCTGACTGTATTTAAACTTGCGAATTTGTATAATGTCTAATTTTTACAAGTTCTCGTATGCTGTAAGAATCGCTTAGATTGTAATACTTACATGTGATGTTATAGCTATGCAGGCAATTAAATAATAATTATTATTAACAATTGTCGCGTCTCCGACACAAAAGTCTTCGGTGTGAATCCGAGCTAAATGGTAAAGAAGGACACGCCAGAGAGGAATCGTGACGGTCGAGAGACGCCGAGTTCACTTGGCGCGACAGTGCTGACTGCATCGTCGACAGCTGCCGACGGCATCCCTGCATCGTCCATTCATCGTCGAATAAAGTCTAAAGTATCTTTAATATTATTCGTGTATTTTATTACCGCTCGATCCTCCGATAGGCTGAGCAATTGAGACTAGTGCCGCCTTGTGTTTGAAAAAATGTATGCGACAGATAAGAGTGGCGGCACACGGTGTAGTCCTGTCACACACTCGAATAAAGTACGGCGATTCATTGCACGCGAGATAGAATATATGCACGTTTAAAAACTAGGACATATAGATTGTCACGTTCCTATCGTGATCGTCCCACAGGTCACGTACCTAAATAAAGTACAGTGTATTACAGGACAGAATATATAAACAGTAGATTAGAACGCAACAGGGGTGTAGTTCGGGGCTGGTCGTGTGACGGTGCACGGCGGCCGATCAAGAATTAACAAATCTTCGAATACAGTCGACTTGTTATTCCATTTATTATTGTTATTAGAATTCGTTACAATGGCCATTTCTGAAGTACAATTATGTTTATAGTTTCATTGAGCGCGGTGTCGAAACCGACCGACCAGATCGTTTCGGTTGTTTTTCAAGCAAAAGACAATTCGTGGCCAGTTAAACGTGTGTACAGTCTAAGAGCTGAGACTTTAACGTGCATTTTTTTAAAAACTTCATTGCATTTAGTTACATTTTAAATAAGGACTGGACCAAGAGAATCTATACAAGTGGCAGATCCTTCTCCCGGCACCTGGTGCGAATTGTCATAGGTCACGGGAGACTAAGCTACCACGAACATATACAAGGCAGAAGGACGGACGCGAAGTGTAGATGGTGTGTGTAAGGGGGGGGGGCAACGAGACCCCCATTCACCTCCTCGCGGAATATCCGGCATGGATCAATTTAAGGTGACGGCGGTTTGGGGAGTTTCTCCTCAGCTCGGCCGGACTATGGTCTATAAACTCGGGCAGGCTGATTGGCTTCTGGAAGGAAGTGAGACTTCCCGAGTAGTTTTGATCAGCCGAGGGAAGGATAATAATGGACTTAGAGTCTAAGTGCCGGGAGGAAATGTAGCTCCCTCCCCCCTCAAACATAACCTAACCTAACTTAGTTACATTTTCAACGTAGAATCGCGTCTACAGCTTCATTAAGGGTGTCACGTTAACTGCGGGAGCGTCACGAAACGCTGTGACGCAGGTCCGTGCTCGGTACACCGCGACCGTTCGACCGATTCGCATCCGATCGGAAGCGTTTAACAGTTAAAGGATTTCGGAATCTAAGAGTCTGCCACTTGTTAAAATCCGTTAATTTTATTAAAAAGTTATGACCTCGCAGGCTCGAGCATCGAGTTTCACGTTGTGTCTGCATTAAAGGGTGAATATCTCGAGAACTCTCGATCTTACGATAGAAACTAGAACAGCAGCGTGTAGAGCTGTCGAAACTCTGTATGAAGAGCTCAACATTTTCATTGAGCGGAGTGTTGTGTTAGCGGCGAGAGCGTCACGAAATGCTGTGACGCATACTCACGCTCACTCGGACCGTTCGGTCGATTCACATCGAATCGAAAGTGCTTAACAGCCAAAAGACATCGAAATCTAAAAATGTTACATTTATTTTAAATCCGTTAATTAGATTCAAAAGTTATGACCTTGTAAATTTCAACGTCGACTTTCACGTCGTGTCTGCGCTAAAAGGTGAATGTCTCGAAAACTCGTTATCGTGCGATAGAAACCGAAACATATGCGGACAGAGCTTTTGAAACTGTGCACGGAGAGCGCGCAATAATTTTTTAAATTTTTAAAAATTTTCAGAAATCAAGCTATCAAATTTGCCAACATGTCCAAAATTCAGAATGCCAAGAAAAAATGTCGCCGAACAGGTAAGAAAACGTAAAGAGGCGAAAGAGCGAATGCCCGTGAATTCGAAAAAAATGCTTTGCCCCAATCTGAACAGACGAAATTGTACTTTTTTTTAAACAAATTGAAACACTTTCTCTTCTCTGGTCCGACGAAATTCCACGTAAGCTCCTGCGGCCGTGCACCCACACACCCCCCATTTTTTTTAATTCAATCTGTGGTAATAAAAAGATTCTAGGTTTTTTTTTGTGTGGAAAAGCCGGAAATCGATCTCTCGACATTACTATTCGATAGGAAGTGCCTGAACGTCCCATTCAACACAAAACGTACACAGATCTTCTCCTCGTGCCGTTTGTTTTCCTCAATTTTCCCATTCCAATCTTATCAGAACGATCTGGAGGAAACGAAGATTTCATGGAGGCGATTCATGAGCGATTGCCGTAAATAAACATTAAAGAAGTATACTTTCATCCTTTTTAACACTGGAACTACCGAGTCCGTCATTTCGACAGTTTTCAGAGTTCATGCTTTAAAAAAATATTAATACAACGAACGCATCGTTGAAGGAATTTATGACGACTTTTAATAAAATACAAGAACAGTCTACATATTCCTATTGAATTTCCACTCAGCCACTTTAACTTCCAATGAATCTGTCTGATCTAATTATACAGAAACCCGTCAAAATGACGGGCTTAGCAATTTCAAAGTTTATAATAATTTATGGACCATCTACGAAACGATAGACATCAATACGTCGTATTTACATTCATTTGTGCATCGCTTACAGAGACATTTCCTGAAAATACGAGGAACATTCGTCACATAAAGACTATACTGAATGAACTACAACCTTCACACGGCAACCCCGACCATAAGCCCCTCTCCTCACCCCGACCATTATAAGTGGATTTATTTTGTTCTGATTATGATTTCATTTCAGTTTAGAACTAATATTACCGACTGGTAGATGTAATCGAGTCACAATCATTATCAGTTGTATTTCTAATGTGATTGTTGAAAAGTGTGTTCTGTGAAAAAAGTATAAAAATATTTTCACAACGAATCGAAATTTACTTCCGGTATATTTTAGGCAATTATGAAACGATTTCCAGGAAGCAAAAAATCATTGGAAGAATTGAAAAAATTAACTTGTATAAATGAAGACCGTTCGGACACTACTTCAAGTGATAATGACAGACGTATCTTACGCGGAAAATAAAACTGATTCTTCAGACTTTGAAGAAGCTGAAGATGACATTGGAGTACTGGATATTGAACAAAGTGAAGATGAAGATTCAGAGAGTGAAGATGAAATTCCCCAAGAGAGCCACAAATGTAGAAAGCGTTTGCGTATATGTTCAGATACCGAATCGGATGGCGAAACCGAAAAAAGTCAGCGGGTGAACATTGATGCCGACGGTACTGAATGGGAAATACTAGTGGATGGTCGTATTGATAGATTTCCATCATATACCCTGTTCAAGAACTCTTCGGGCCCAACTACTTATGAGAAGCGAAACATCATGCTCGGCAATGTTAGTAGTGGATTTCGACTTCCGATCGACAATCGGACGGTGAGTCGCATAAAAGCTTGCACGGGGCTAGAGGCCAGTGACATTTCACAGGAGGACTGGGAATTTACTATTGGAGAATTATGTGCATTCATAGCCATTTTGTATGCTCGAGGAGCCTACGAAACGAGAAACTTGAACTTATCGTATTTGTAGTCAAAGAAATAAGGACGAAAGAGATGGGAAAAACGAGTTGTTGTCACTGTATCGTTTTACAATGGGACTAAGTGTGGAGTAGATGTAATTGACCGAATGGCCCGCAAGTATAGTGTAAAATCCGGGTCGCGTAGGTGGCTCTCGCAGGTGTTTTATAATATTTTGGACTTGGCAGCAATCGGTGCGTCGATTTTATATAGAGAAACCTGCGATGAAAATATGACTAGAAAACAATTTATGTTTCAATTGACCGAAGCGCTCGCCAGTGAATACGGTAGCAGCAGAAAGGAAGCCACTTCCCAAAAACACGAACGGAAAGCAATAGATTGTGCTCCGGAAAACTCCAAGAAACGTTCTCGTGAACGTAAATCTGGCCGGATTCGATCGTGCAATAAAAATAGAGCGAATTGTGCCTGTAACGAATGCAACAAATATGTTTGTCGCGAGCGTTCATCTAAGACGACATGTATTTGTAAAATATGTGCCTCATGGTTATACATTCATACGTATGAGTATATCTGATGTTTAATACTTCGAATGCGAATAGAAACTGATTTTGTTCGATTTTTTCATTGAAAATTAATGAAATCGTTTCTTCTTCAATTACATTCTTTCGTTTACATAAACTAAGCCAGAAGGTACAATGACTGACATGATCAAAAATCCGGCAATCTGACGGGTGCGGTGCAACTAGGTGTATATTAGACGTCGGCAGTTCTAGTGTTAAGGCGTTACTCAGAGTGTACGAATGTCGATTGACCTCGTCTTCGAAGGTAAACGAGCACCATTTCGATTTCCAAACGAAATAATGACGTCTCGATAGAAAGTACCTGAACGTCTCATTCCACACAAAACATGCGCAGCTCTCCTCTTCGTACAATTTGTTTTCATCGAGTAATTTTCCGATTTCAGCGCGAGTTTGAACAATTTGTTCGAAAGCACCGTCGACTCACGATCGCTTCTAAATCCCACGTCGACAATCCCGCGTCGTCCTCGATTCGTTTCACACAACGACCTGGAATACCCGTACCGAATTCTAAATCGTGCGGACTACCTATGGGGGACGGACGGGAGGCCGGCCTCCCGCCGCCGCCCAGCGCACGCTTCGTCCGGAGACGACGTGCGCGACGGTACCGCGCAGGTGCTGCACTGTACCCGAGGCTTGGTTTTAGCCGCGGTCGGGTACGGGACGAGTCCTCTTATGCACCGCTAGACGCGTATCTGCAGCGTTGCCGGATTCGCGCGGGGCGACCCGATCGGTCGACGAGAGGATCCGGCTGGAAAGTGTAAACTACGAAAGAAAAGCGCGGAGGAAGCGCATCGACCGTCCGTGCATCGGTGCAATGGTGGACAGAAGTCGAGATCTGAACGCACGCCCGGCTCGTCACGCCGCCGGGAACGCGTCCGATCGCACCGCGTCGGCGTTCCGGAACGCCGGTTCGGTGCGGTCGCGGCTCTACGAACGGACCGTCGAGGTTTCGAAACAGTCCGACGTTCAGACGTGACCGACGGGTGACCCGAGCTAGTGGACGTTTCTAGGAAACGTCGGACTGCGGGCCGGCCGACACGCGACCTACCGCCGTCCGGCCCGCCCCTGAATTCGTCGCCGATAAGTTTTCATCTGGCCGGTGGACCGACAGAACGATGATCGCTCAAAGGCAAGAGCCACATTGCAAGATCCACCGTCGGGAGTCGCAACGTCTCTCATACGCTAGGCGCTTAGGCGAGACTACTCCAGACGACGAGCCCATCCCGAATCGACGCGCGAGAGAAAAACGCGGGTTCAAAGCTAACGTACGACATGTATCCGCGGCATTGAACACTTCCAATAATCCTTAACTAGAACCCGCTTCACATGCAAAAAATACAGACATACTAAACCTGTGATTGAGTGCGATGCGCTCTTTTCTCTCTCTCTCTTTTTCCATCTCCAACTCCACATCTCGAACAGGAACCACAGAACACCTCAACGAATGAACTGTATGCTATGTTTCACCGGACGGTCGTACGTCCGGTCCGATAATCAGAAATCGAGCACCGCCGGATGCCTCTCTCCTGCAGAGCCTCTTTGCGCGCGCACGATCGAGCCGGCCACCTGGTCAGGACGTCGAGGACGCACTCGAAGATTCGAACGACACTCGATACTACTTTTCGCGCGCGCACACGCACACACGTCAATACAGAAAAATCACTGTTTTAGACGGATTCGATAGGAAGTGATTTTTTTTCAAAGGACCCACGATTCCGCGTCCGTTTTGTAAACGCGGTCGAACAGAGCCGGAATGAGAGACGGACGAGCGGCACGTGGACGGCTTCAGGATGCGCTTAGAAACATCTGTTTTCACGATTTTAACCAGCATTCAAAACGCTGATGTTGTTTTCAAGTATGGCGGTAATCGTTCACGGTTTAAGAAGAAAGAGTGGAGCCGTACGTTCGACTCTAGGAGAAAATAGACCCGGCGCTGGATGTACAGAGACGAGAGATGAGCAAGTCAGCTTGGACAAAACTTTGCATCGGCTCGTTCGTGCATCTCTACAAAGATATTGCATTGTATTTTAGTTTATGTCTTACGCCGAATACTGAAATCCTCAATGAATATCCCTCTGGATGCATGGACGAACGTCGTGTCTGATAACACCACTCCGAGGTTCGTTGAGAGAACGAAGGTACCATTCGAACGTACGAGGCCGAGAGAAGTTATTCTAACGAAAACCACTCTGCCAGCAAATTCAAAGAATCGCAGAGAATGTATTTATTTTTCAAAAACTCAAAACATACAAAAACTACCCGCTAATTCGAAACCAGATACGTTTACGTGCACACGATTCGAACTGATTACAAAAAAATTAGAGGAAAATCTCTAAAATTGAAAGAAATCAGAAATTATTCACTGACTATTTAAGATTCGCCCCTGAGATTTAAATTCCGACCGAAGACTTGAAAGTAATTTTGCGAAACAAAATTAAGAATCAAGAGAACTAGGCACAGTGTCGAAATATGTTCTTAAAGCGACACAGACGGTACGAGGGGCCGCGTCGTCTTCACGAAAAACAGTCGAAAATCGTACGGAATCCAGTATTCTTCGAAGTCGGATCACATGGAATCCATTTCGGTTATAGATATTACAAGCAGTTTATGCGAGGAGAAATGGGAAAAAATCTACGTCTATTGCTCTAAAACGATAGCAAGTTCGATTTGCAAAAAGCAATAGACGGGCGTGATTACTTTCAAGAACAATTAGAGTTTCGAAAAAATCAAAGAGAAATATGGATACACTTCAAATCTATACACGAACAGTCGAATTCGAGACAAAGACTTGAAACTGATCGTCGGAAAAAAATCAAACACTACTGTCGAAGATTCCTATCGAACTTTCTACAGATTCTCCAGTCTACAAAATTCAGAGAGAAATTAATTCCGACCGAAGATTCTATAGTAGTTTATAAAAAAAAATACGACAAGCATAGAAAACTGAACAAAGTCTACAGAAATCTGATCAAGAATGTGAAGAGTGGGACAGAGACGGAGGGCGTTCGTGTCTCCGCGTAGTTGGAAATCGTATAGGGAGCACATCGAGCCTTAAAACGAACCAGTCGAGACTTTAATTTCGAACAGCGAGTCTATTGAAAATGTACAGTGAAAAAATTAGAGATTTACTTTTAAAAAGTGATGATTCATCGTCGACCTACTGCAGAGACGAACGTCTAATTTGACTTCAAAATCCGAACTGCGTTCAACGTTTGTCTCAATTTTAAACTCAAAAGTGACAACAAACGAACCATTACTGCGAATCCAATCTGAGAATTTAAAACGAACAAAAACTATCACTTAACCATTTGGATTTCAACCGGTCGACTGCGGAATTTAGTTTTAAATATCCGCCACGGGGTGCGCGATCGAGGTCGAGCGATGACGAGTATACTGCACGTCGAACACATGGTAAATGTTCCCCTATTATTAATTTTTTTATTGAAAAAGTAAACCGAAACGACGAAGGATTATAGTTTTTTTCCCCGATGAATAAATGACAGTTCGTTATTGAAAACGTCACTGTTACTGAAAACTTGAAAATTGTCGAAGAGATAATAAAGTGAGTCCTGTAAGTACCCCACCCGTTCTTGCAACGAACCGGAAATTAGTAATGTTTCGTAGCAAAAAATAGAAATGATATTGATTCAATCTTAAATACACCAGATATTGAAACTAACTAAAATTACGTTCACCCTTCATAAAATTTCGTACATTTCATTACAGAAAAAGAAAGTTCAGTACATCTGCATAAACTCATTAAAAACGCATTTACGAAAAATATTGTATGTCGAACGCAGAACACCTTGTTGCCAGATTTTCTTTATATTATCTTAAAATGTACAACTAGTATTCAGTTTTGTATTTCAAAACGGACATTTATATATACCAAACATCTGGCATTATTTAAACTGTAGTAATTGAGTACGCTTTCTTTCGCCAGCCGAACCCGCAGTGCATCCTTTAAAATACCCCTCAATGAAATAAATGGTCTAAAGCAGCGCAGATAAACTCTCAGGGAAATTTTTGTACGTGACAAACAATTGAGTCGGCGTACTTACAAACGAAACTACCGATGCGCTCGGACCCCTTTTTTATGGCAGGAGCAATAAACGGTCTGCCTACAGGGGGCTGGCCAAGGAAAGCGAAAATTTGGACGATGTTTCTCAGCGATGGGAAACCAGACAGTCGGATCGAACGACTCGAACTAACCGGTCGAGTTGTTGAAACATAGAAACACGAAGCACATTTGTATCACTTAGTTTAATTTTCAACTTGTATTCTTTCGATAGTTATAATCATACTGTAACTGCATTATTTCCTCATATTTATAAATAAATACAGCAATTATATTTGAACTATTGGTGTTTTTTACTCAGTAATAAAAGAGCAGCAAATACATCAAAACCTTTTTATATAAACATTCAAAAACAGTTAAATCACGTTAAGTCGGGGTTTAACAAAATTTCCAAGTAAGGGCCGTCATAGTTCGCGCATCTCATGTATATCGTTGCAATTTTTATCGGGGAATACCCGGTGCGCACGGTTAAAACACACAAACAATTTTCGGAATATCCGGTGACGCATTGGGGAAAATAATCGACCCGGTTTGTAAAGAGTGGAATGACCGATGCACCGAAGTGAACGATCAAATGATCGAACTTTTTTTCATGTAAAACACATGACAGCTCGACTGGTAATATAAGCGGAAACGTACGACTAGACGGCATTTATATTAATTTTTACAGAAATTTATTTTAGGTTCTTGCAGTAAATGGTGATTTTTCTATTTTACGCGGTGAGTGTGCACGTCCACCGCACCGAAACAAAGTTTTGGATTGACGTGTCTGCACGTTGAACGCAGTCAAGTGGTTAACTCTAGTCTTATATTTTTAAAAGAAAATATCCGGGTACTTCATAGTTACAGCAGCGGCATTCGTCGTTCCCTCGATGAGCCGGAACCGAGACCCGGATCTGTGCTACTTCACGACGAAACAATGCACCGACATGCACTGCCGAGGCGGAAAACGACAAAGTAAATGCACGACCGACCGGAAACGCGACGCCAACAGACGGCGAGTCATCGCGCGCGCGCGCGCGCACACACACACACAAACGCATTGTCTCATCCGCACGGCAGCTCCTCTTTCCACAGTCGCCTCGTACGACAAGCAGGAGTACTGCGGCCGAATTCTGATCTCCGGCCGTAGGGATGCACCTTCGAAGTCGCTCCGTCAACGGTTCCGCCCAGCGTCCGCGCGGAATCGAACGGCGGTACCTCGAGTCCCGCTCTCGGTGCACGCTGACGATTATCTGAAACGCGAGTCGGATCGTTTAAACTGAGAGAACTTTATAGAAGATCATACACTTAGATCCGTCACATTTTCAACTACAAAAAATACACACACACACACACATATATATATATATATATCATCATCTTCATCCCTGTTAATCCACTGCTGAATAAGGCCTCTTTCATGATTTTCTATTTATTTGTACTCATCATGTAAAGTTTGGGATCATGACTCGCCACGTTGATTCCACTTGCGTGTTGGCGAGTATTCGACGACGACACCCGGCGTTCCGGGGTGGTCGCCCGTCCGAGTACTGACCGGGCCCGGCACTGCTTAACTGCGGTGATCGGACGGGAACCGGTGTAGTTCTAGTGCCGCATGGTCGTTGTATATATATATATATATATATATATATATATATATATATATATATATATATATATATATATTGTGGTATACGGCATACAAACGGATTATCATAGCTGTCTACGCAAGCAAATATCATAGAACAAATAGATTGTTCTAGAGTATTCCAGCTCGATATAAAAAGGATGCTTAGACAGTTATCGACAACATTTGTTCTAACAACAAACTAATCATACCGATAAGAATTAGTCGATTGTATTTGACAACAAAACTATAATCATACGCATAAAATTAATCGATTGTATTTGTATTTGATAACAAATTAAAAAATTGAATGTAATACAGAACTTTTGGACGAAGTATAAATGTGCCCTGGTGACAGCGGATGAAACCAATTATCAAGATCGACCGTCGGGCACCGAAGGGAACCGTCCCGGTAACCGACGCCCGACAATATATATATATATATACGAGGTCAGACAATTAAGTAATGCGACAAAATTCAAAAATCGAGTATATTTAAAAATTAAGGTACATCGCTGCGATCCCCTTCAAAGTAGTCCCCTTCCGCATCTATACACTTATTCCAGCGAGTTTTCCAGTTTTCGTAACAATTCTGGAACACTTCTTGTGGGACCTCTCCGAGTACCCTCGTCACAGATTCTTGGATATCTTCAGCGGAGTCAAAATGTCGACCTTTGACGAATTTTTTCATATGGGGGAATAGGAAAAAGTCGCAGGGTGACATGTCCGGTGAATAGGGCGGTTGTGGTAACGTTGCGATGCCTTTAGACGCCAAAAACTGAGAGACACTGAACGCACTGTGACAGGGAGCATTGTCGTGATGCAGAACCCAAGTCTTCGCGATCTCTGGACGCACTCTGAGCACCCTTTTTCGTAATTTTTCGAGCACATTGCGGTAGAATACTTGATTTACGGTTTGTCCAGGTGGTACGAACTCTTTGTGAACCACCCCTTTGCTGTCGAAGAAGCAAATCAACATGGTTTTCACTTTGGACTTGCTCATTCTCGCCTTCTTTGGCCTTGGTGCTCCAGGGGACAGCCACTGTTGGCTTTGTCGTTTAGTTTCGGGGTTATATTGAAAGAACCAACTTTCATCACCAGTAATAACTCGATCAAGAAGAGTAGGATCACTTTCAACCTGCTCGAGACAATCTTGAGCGATGTTCATTCGGTGGGCTTTCGTGACATGCATTACTCGCGCGTTGTTACAAAACACTAAACAACTGGCGAAGAAATGATCATACGAGGGTGGTCAAGGTCTCAATCGAGAGAGTAGGGATCTGCTATTACGGTGGCGGAGTTACAGGTTCGCAGTGTTACCACAGGCCGAGAAAAAAAATCGGTCGCATTACTTATATGTCTGACCTTGTAGTTTTAAAATAAATAAGTTACATAAATAACTGTCTTTTTTGTTAATTGTAAACAGCATCATATAATAGTATGATTGTAAGAAAATTTAAATTTATTATATATTCACATCCATTCGAAAATGTTTAATTTTAACACAATTCTGTAATTATTTTAAAGTATTGAATTTCGTATTTTATATCGAATTCATTACTTTGGAACTATTATTAAATGTGTTAAAATTAAACATTTCTGAATGGGTATGTACATTAGCGCCAATATTCAAATTTGAAGTATTCAAACCTCGCGCACAAATATCGCGCGGACAGTGCCATCTAATTAAGTCCGCAAAATTAATACCCCGCACCCCCCAACCCATCGTTTTCATGCCATAGATTTTTAACCCGTACCTTGTCATCTAGAGATCTTTATCTATGCCGTAGACAGTGTAAATATAAAGAACAGTGAAATAACAGTGTGGCGCAGAACCAGTATCATGTAAATAGCCGACAACCAATAAGGAATAAGTAAATCTACAACATTGCGTTTAATCTTCATTTTCCTCACGCATTCTCGTGGCTCGTTGTTCGGACCACGGGAAAAGCGCGAACACGTCCAATAAGTGATTGTGCGTTTTAATAGACCGGCGCGCTATTTTTCCGGGTGTACAGAAAATGTGAACAAATATTATTTGTGACAGCGGTGACACGGCCACGAAAGTCCGCGCACCGGTGTATCAAAGAAGACATCATCGCATTAATCGCGCGTCGAGTGCTACGATAGAACGGAAAAAATATAGTTACGCACTTGTTCCTGTCGACAAAGCGAACATTTACCGTCGCCGTGGAATTTGTCTTGCGGACAAAGTGACGAGAAATGTGGAGTTTTTTTTTATTGTATCAGGCTGTGACACGTCGGGTTGCCGAATTCCAGTCGGTCAGAGGTCGACCGCGATTTGAGAAGGGTCCTGTGCAACATTTTACAAGTTCAGCTGTTTAGACTCGACTAGTGTACTCTGTACCGTTCGATTGTCTTTAAATACTGAGACATTTTTTTTTGTTTTTATTTCTTTTATACCGTTGAACAGGACCGTGTCCGCAAAAGGTTTGCGTCTACTTTTTTATATGAGTTCAAGTCGGGACACCGTGCAGCGGTACCAGGTAGAAATATCAGTCGAGCTTTCGGAGGAGGGTCGGCTGGCCAGAGTAAAATTCGATTATGGTTCGAAAAATTTCGTTCCGGTAATATGAAATCTTGACAACGAGCCTCGAGGAAGGCCCGAAACTATCGTGAACGAAGAACATTCGAGAGCCAAGGTGGAAGCAGATCCACATACAACAGTTCGGGCTCTCGCATGAGATCCAAGTGTTAGCGTTATGACTGTTTCTCTTCACCTCGCTGTAACAGGAAAGGTGAAAAATTTTGGATAAGTGGGTGCCGCACGAATTGACAGATGGTCAGAAATCGAGACGCTCAGATGTGTGCTCTTCATCGACGATTTAAAATGATAGAATTCGATTTTTAAATCGAATAATTGCTTGTGACGAAAAGTGGATTCTGTATGATAAAAGAAAATGATCTGTACAACGATTAAATGCAAATGAAGCATCAGGTCACGCACCCGAGCCGTCATTATACCAAAAAAAAAAAAAACTTATGGTTACTGTGCGGTCGACAAATAAAGGAATAATCCGTTATTATTTTTTTAAATCAAGCGAAGCAATCACGGCCGATTCATATTGTCGTGAAATCGACAACACGAATGAAAAATTAAAAACGAAACGGCCAACGCTGATCGATAGATGTCGGGCCGATACTATCGCAAGACAATGCTCGACCACCGCACGCAAGTTATGTCATCTATCATCTAACCCTATAATATAGTACCTAATTAGCCTTATCTTAGAATAAGTAAAATGCCTAGACGATAAGAATATTATTGCAAACAAAACCATAAATTAGAAACTACTAATTAACACATACATTTCGTAACAGGATGAAGAATACTTTAATTTTCCAATGATGTTAATAAATTATAATCATGTACAGTTTAGATGATAAGAACCATTATAAATATTGTAATAATCAAATAATAAGGCGGTCAGTAACTGATCTTAAATCTAAGCAGTTCGGCTCGAGTCCTTTCGAGCGGTTTGTAGTGTTTTAAAAACCCACAAGTCGCTATAAAAAACCGAATTCGCATCTCGAATCGCAATTTCCAAATTGAATTCATCGAATTATGAAATTTCACCGCGTTCCCCCTTATTCAGCAGATCTTACACCGAAAGATTGTCATCTTTTTCGCCGCTCGGAATATTATTCAAGAAATGAAAAATTCTAAAACCAAACAAAAGTGTGATTCGAGGATTCGAACACTTTATGACTTCTAGAAGTGTCGATTTTTATAAAAATCGGATAGACAATCTAAGCAAAACACCATTGAAGCCGACTGAGCTTATTTTGATTAAATATGTGTTGTTTTGTTGAAAATATTGCGTTTCAATTCCCACCTAGAAATTCCACAATTTCATGTTTTACACCCTAATATATAAATATTCGAACAATGCACGCAATGCCTACGACAGCCATGCAACCGAACGCACGCGCGCGGACAACGAGAGACCGGACGTTTTTCAGCGCGCGCCGCCGCCGCTCCGGTGACATGAACGGTGGTGCGCGCCACAAAAGCGGAGAAAAATCCGGCCGATCGCGTCCTTTCGCCGATCGACGTCCGTCGTCGCGTCGATATCGCACGCGCGACCGACGTCGACATATCATCGGTTCACACATTCTATTCCACTCGGACTGTATGAAAAATATGAACGGAACACGCGACCCACCCACCGGCGCTTGGCTCGAACGTCCGCACGTTTCGATGCACGTCCGCGCGTGTATTCCCGTTCTGGAACGGACTTCTTCCTCGCACGAAGCACCCGCGTGCCGTTCGACACGGCCACAATATGGTGGGCTGAGTGTGCGGACTTCGGTCGCCGTCACACGTCCGGGCCGCCGGTGCGACGTCACGAAATTTTGAACAAATATCGACGCACATGTTCGAATTTTAATTTGAAATTCGGATCGTTTCGGCGGGCGACGACGCCGTCTCCACTCAAACACATTCCGATTAATGTTTATCAGATTTTCATCTATGAACAAGTGCATACATGTGTGTGTGTGTGTGTGTGTGTGTATGTGTATATATACATATATATATATATATATATATATGTATATATACATATATATATATATATATATATATATATTGTGTGGTGTAGGTCATACAAACGAATCCGAGTCATAGCTGTCTACGCAAATATCGTAGAACAAATAGATTGTTCTAGAATGATCCAGAGAGCGATTATTAACCGACGGCTCGGTATAAAAAGGAGGCTTGGGTAGTTATCGAGTGCAACGATAACAGAACAAATTCTACGCATGGCGTTAAACAAAGATTCCGACTATCGCACAGCTGAATTGCATGAAGAAGCAGAGAAAGAATATCACAAAGCATACATAATCAGGATGAGTAAGAATTTCTACACGAGGAAACCGCCCACGAACATGTTGATAAATAAACTGGACGCAGCCAATTTTAAGAGACCCTGGCTGAGGCCGAAAGTCACAACCAGGACATACAGACCGAAGATGTACCTGAGTCCCAGCACGTTCCTGCATCCGTCATATGGAGGCGGCAACGGCTGAGAAGTCACCGTTGAAGAAGTCATCACCTAGCGGCGACGGCGGAGCCGAACGAGAAACGAAGAAAACGACGAAGAGTGCAAAAATTGTTATACAAACCCCGGTTGATTGTTATACAGAATTATTATACGGGTGTTTCGTACGTCGTAGCTGCATAGATATATGCAACGGGAAGGGGGAGGGTGACCTTCAGTCACAGAGACAGGTCAACTAGGTTTTTTGAAAATTTTCCTAGCGAGAAAGTCAAGATATGACACAGTTAAACAGCGAGATTGCTAATAATTCAAGTTAAAGTCTAGATAATAGGGATCTAATCCCAAGGCTCGACAACTCGCGTCAAGAATACCGAGAAAACTGACAATAGCAGGCAAAAACAAAAACTGTTAAAAAAACATTTATCGACTACATTTTTTTGTTCTGACAACAAATTACATATATATATATATATATATATATATATATATATATATATATGTACAGTATATTATATGTATATATATATATATATATATATATATATATATATATTATATTTAATATATATATATATATATATATATATATATATATATATATATATATAAATGCATGCATGTATTGATATATAAATGTATATTTCACACTGACAATGAGTAAAAGCACTTACATGTGCGTCCAATTCTGTTCGAAGTAGATCCACGGACCGGTCCGCCATCTTTGCGAATCCCGTCTTCGTTACCGTTTCAGTTTCTAGCACGAAAATCTCGATAAAATGTTCAGCTCGGAGCGCGTTCAGCACCGGCGAGGACCGTCACGGCGTCCGTCCGTCCGCCGCTGACAACTTCTGCACTGATAACGTACCTTCTCCACGTGAAAATTCCGAAATGACGACGCGGACGACGCACACGTCGCCTGTCACCGACAAGCAATGGCGGTTCAAAACGGACGAGCGTCGAGCGTACGAGCGACCGAGCGATAGCGTGACGTCACGAGTTTCGGAAATCGACGACGGGACGCGCGCATTCGAATGTGTATTCCTGAAAAGTCGAATTGTTTCGCCAGGAGACAATCCAAAACATTCAGAGATGAGCGGTTCTGTCGGTTCGCCGCCTGTGACATTTATACGGCGACTTTTCAGTGTCTCGTAAGACATAAATCCTTAAACAAAATCAAGCACCGTGCGCGTTCGAGATTCGAACAATAATTTTTGAAAGACTCATACGTTCTTTGACAGAGTTCTTCGTGTCGAAGAACGTCTGTTCTCTATAGAAATGAAATATTACTGAACGCTCTGATCTCAACCGATCAAGTTTGCCATTTCAGACAAACTTTATCACCGATGTGCAGAACGTGTTCCCAGCTTGATTTGGATCGAATCTCGACACAAGATACCCGGATATATTCCGTGTAGATTCCAGTACTCAAATCTTCTCATATTATTAATGAAAATTAATAAAAAAATATATTAACGAACGTTTATATATATATATATATATATATATATATATATATATATATATATGTGTGTGTGTGTGTGTGTGTGTATAAACAAACGATAACTGCATATGTTTGTTTTCATTGTTTATTATACTAAAATTGAGTGCGCGCTGAGAGTACTTGACAAATCAGTAAAGTTAATTTATCCATAACACTATCGTCTAACAACTTTACACGGCAAGACGTTTTAAAACATAACAATAAAATAAAAATAAAATACGTTTTTATATTATTTTCAATTAAAATCGACACACTTTCAATCTATCTCGAACACTTTTCAAACTGAAACGTCGACTGACAACCGATCCAAAAGTGTCGTCACGTCACGAAATGTCTGCAGAAACAGAACGATGTCAGAACGTGTCAACACCGGTTGAGATTAGAACTGTACGCGTCAGGCGTGACGTGCGTACAGTGTGAATCGATACACCATCGAAACCAGTGAAAAATAGCGCTCACGTATGGTCTTCTCGCGTGATATCACGTGACGTGTCAGCAGGGCGCACGCGGCTTAACACGTTGCCGTAACAAGACCGATCGCATCTCTGATATATCCGCTGACTGTATCTTGCATCATCATCTACCTGTCACACGTCGAATAAAGTTTCAAGTGTTTTTGCACTGTTCATCGAGTGATCTATTACCGCCGAATCGTCTGGTAGGCTAAAAATTTAGTACATGTGCTGCGTTCTCTTAGAAAAAGAAATAAACTCATTGCGATGTTGACTTAGCATAGAATCAAATCTATTACAGGGGACGCTAGCAATTACTTTTGAAAATTAACCAAATGTTGCTTGAAAAAGAATTTAAAAAATCACTTACAATATCGTTTTTATAAAATAGATTCGTGAAAAAATAAAGTTTTAAGTGTTTTTACTATTCATCGAGTAATTTATTACCACTGAATCCTCTGGTAGGCTAAAAATTGAAGTAAAACGTATGTTCCGGTAGGAAATCCGTCTGATTTTCTGTGTTTGCGCAGGAAATCCGTATTGGCAGGGAGCACGACGATAACGACATCTGATGGTTACAAAAAATCATGCTCGAGAATTGTGGGAGATATGTAAAATCAGTGTAAAAAATAAAAATTCGTTATAAAAACAAAATGTCCAAATTTATAATGATATAAATAAAAAAGTGCAATTATATTTTTGAAAGAAAAAATTAAATTGAACGTATTATGATAAAGAAAGTAAGTATAAAAAATTTAAATAAATATCAAATACTATTATTTTAGAATAGAGTGAGGTTAACCGATAAAATCAAAACAAATAATACATGACAGCTACAATAATAAAAATTGAAAAAAATAGTAGGATATTAATTTGAGTTTTTTAACAAAATTAAAGTAATAATTTTTTTTTATTTATTTTATTTTAATAATTATTTGATTTTTCACATCAATTATTTCTGTTTGAATCTCTGCATCACATTTATCAGCATCTACATACATATATCTATCACAGATAAACGTTTTTCCTGCTTCGTTTGAGTTGGGGAGAAAATCCACTTGGCAATCTTTGTCAACTTGTTCAATTCGATCCGTAACAATATCAATCATAGAGTCCATTGTAATATCGTTACTTTGTGAAGTCATTTCAGTGCCAGTTGTTATTGTCGAAACTGTAATATCGTTTTTAGCTTTTCTTCGGTTTAAAAAACGTGTATGCCTGCAAACAAATTTTAAATAATTGTATTGACTAAGTCATTGTAATTTATTATTATAATTTTAATAACAATTGATTGGTTTAAACTTATCACCTGCTTATAGATGTTTTTTCATTGATTTTTGGTTTTTTATATATGGAAGGAAATATTGTGGAATGTAGCTTGGACTTGCCTCTTCTTCTGATTTTTGACCTCCAATAAAATGATCACTACAGATGGTATCTGTTGGTTTTGGAGTCCACGGTGATCCATCAACACTAAAAAAATATTTTTTTATTTGAAATGGACCTTATATTATCACTTAATATAATTATTATTACATTTATATATATATATATATATATATATATATATATATATATATATATTTCTACGAAAAATTTATTAACTATACAGTGAAACACACACTAGCCTGAGTAAGCATACTACAGAATTAGGTTATACATTACTTACTTTTTTCTCTTAACTTCATTTATCCATTTATCTCTTTTCTGTAATTTCCAACTAGCTCTTGGAAATGTATAAAATTTACACTGACTATTTCTGCATGTATTTTTGCAATTAACAACACAACAACTGTTATGAACCATTTTTATATTTAATTTTCACGTGTTTATTTACAACGAGAGCATGATTTAACGAAATTTTGTCCACAGCGAGCGCTGCGATCGATTCAGGTGTCCCCACCATATACTCTGCTCTCTGCCAATAGGATGTTATGTCAAGTACTATGACATAACCGTCCAGTGGTAATTGAAATGTGATATCTGCAGTATTTAAAACGTGTCGGGAAGAGCGGAACAAGTCTTAGTACAATTCCGTGCCGTCAACGTGACACGGATTCAGTATTAAAGATGTTTCGTTTAGAACAAACGATTTACTTTAACCAAACACGCTCAAAATTTAAACAGTCTGTCACAAATGTTACATTAACATTATTTTTTAGAAATTTTCGTATTCGCTTTAATCAATGATCTTATCAACAATTACAAACATGCACACACACGCACACACTTCAAAGAATAAAAACAATATTTATGTATTTGAAAAGAGAGTAAAATAAAGCATTCATACGATATTTTAGTGTAGAGTATGTTTATGCAATTAGATTGGCGAATGAACGATAAGTTGCATAAGTAGTGATACCAACAACAATTAAAAACATGTACATGCAAACAATTCAAAGAACAAGAACAATATCTACTTTGTACGATTGGAAAGTAATACTATGTGATATTTGGATGTTGAAAGTCAAAGGTACAGCATCTCTTTCTAGCCACACGAAACGAATGTATGTTCGAACGAATGAATTGTTTGTCTAATTAGCAAGCTTGAAAAACCAGGCACACCTCTGTCAATGTTCCGTCTGAGTCTCTTAATTCGTCGGTCTTCGAGCACAGCGCAGCGGTCAAAATCAGCTGATTATGATCGTAGCTCGGTCTGCGTCCTTAATTAACCGATTTCAATGTTCGAACTCGGCGCTTCAATTCGGCGGTGATTTTTCAAAATATCTCAACGAGTACTCGATCAATTAACACGGCTCGGTCTATCAATTTCATCCTACATGTTCACAATTCGAAACTTGTTCCAATAAATAAATGTCGGACACATAAGGGACGTCATTTCTCACTACATATTTGGAATTTTTCGAATTGTTCCTTCGAATTTCACCGTATATGTCCGCGGTGATTTATTTTACGAGGTCAGACATTTAAGTAATGCGACAAAATTAAAAAATCGAGTATATTTAAAAATTAAGGTACATCGCTACGATCCCCTTCAAAGTAGTCCCCTCCCGCATCTATACACTTATTCCAGCGAGTTTTCCAGTTTTCGTAACAATTCTGGAACACTTCTTGTGAGACCTCTCCGAGTACCCTCGTCACAGATTCTTGGATATCTTCAACGGAGTCAAAATGTCGACCTTTGACGAATTTTTTCATATGGGGAGAATAGGAAAAAGTCGCAGGGTGACATGTCCGGTGAATAGGGCGGTTGTGGTAACGTTGCGATGCCTTTAGACGCCAAAAACTGAGAGACACTGAACGCACTGTGACAGGGAGCATTGTCGTGATGCAGAACCCAAGTCTTCGAGATCTCTGGACGCACTCTGAGCACCCTTTTTCGTAATTTTTCGAGCACATTGCGGTAGAATACTTGATTTACGGTTTGTCCAGGTGGTACGAACTCTTTGTGAAGCACCCCTTTGCTGTCGAAGAAGCAAATCAACATGGTTTTCACTTTGGACTTGCTCATTCTCGCCTTCTTTGGCCTTGGTGCTCCAGGGGACAGCCACTGTTGGCTTTGTCGTTTAGTTTCGGGGTCATATTGAAAGAACCAACTTTCATCACCAGTAATAACTCGATCGAGAAGAGTAGGATCACTTTCAACCTGCTCGAGACAATTTCTGTGTTCCATTTTCGTGACATGCACTACTCGCGCGTTGTTACAAAACACTAATCAGCTGGCGAAGAAATGATCGTACGAGGGTGGTCATGGTCTCAATCGAGAGAGTAGGGATCTGCTATTACGGTGGCGGAGTTACAGGTTCGCAGTGTTACCACAGGCCTAGAAAAAAAATCGGTCGCATTACTTAATTGTCTGACCTCGTATAATGTCGAAACGAATAATCGATCGAGGAACTGATTGCCGGTCCGGATTATGGCACCGCATCTTGATTAATTGAAATATTTACGAAAAAATAAATACTGAACACCGATTTACTTTCATTTGCACGTTTCGGAAAATTTCATTTTTTCATTTTATCAAAGTGGCCCGTCGGGTGATTATTCAAAACACTGAAACGAGATTTCAGTGATCATTTTTCGATTTCCGAACAAACATCATTCTTTTTTTTTCTACAATATAATTAGAAGGAGTCGAACGAAATCTCCTCTTTATGGAAACGATCGAAATGTCCATTCTGCATAAGACTTATTAGGCCTCGTGTGAATTTTTAAAACTCGAAGACGATGACCTGAAAATTATGTTCTTCATCCGATCGATCGATCGATCGATCGACGAAAATGCGAAATGTAAATGATCACGATTCGTATTTACATCTGATCAGAACGCGGCATTTGAGAGGAGGGAGAAATTCGAAAAACGCGCAATCGTACCGTTCACTGGACCCGACTATATGGGGACGCGCGCGCCGGCGCGGGCGGTCGCCGCACGAGCGCGCGCCGGACCGTCCGGCGGTTCCCCCCGCTCGTATAGTCCGTGCCGCACGATCGACAACTGGGTCACGATAATTTAAAAAAATCGAAAACCAGTCCCGGTTCGATCGGTTTATCGTTTCGGATCGACGACACGCACAACACACTCAACTTCGAATCATTTTACAGTGCGATCGACAAGAAATCCAGCTCGATTTTTCTATATCTTCATAGATTGGACGTTTTTCTAGAAAATAAACGCATCGCGCAAAAGAGTGCACTCTTTCAGATAGATTTCGAAATATTCAAATTTCCAAACAAGCGACTACGCGAACTGTGATTTTTCAAAATTCGCATCGTGAACAAGCCGCATGTAATTAATTCAGTTTGTAAAGTTACGGTCCGGTGGGACTTTAAATCGATTTTTTTCTCAAAAAATGTGAGTACCTCGTGAAAGGTCGTATATTTGTCTACAGATGTGAAAATTTTGAAAATTCTCTAAATACAACCGCGCCTGCTGTGATTCTTTTAAATTGTCGCCACGGATGGATCTTCATATAAATTACATAAACTTTTAGTTTTCGGACAGTTCAGTCTATAATATAAGTTTTTTTTTCATTTTCGGTTGCTGCCAGTAAAAAGAAGCGTATCAATACGCGGACTTGTCGTAATTACTGGCCTATCGTACATTTTTTCTCTTTACAAGCCTTCGAGAGCTATGCTTTTTTGTACAATTTACAATGTTATAAATATAGACTTTTTGCGAGAATCTCCAATGTGTGCACTTGTCGTTTCGGCCAACAACCGACCGTATTTTAACGACTATAGAAGACAGTTTCTCGAATCGGCCGCTATAGGCGTTGTCGTCGCATTTATTTTGGCGTGCTTCGTTTCGGTTTTCTCGTTACACTTGACGCGAGCATTAGTGCGTTTGAAATTGTCAAACAAACTAAACAGAGATGGCCACGCTTTCTAAATTCTATCATTAACATTCACCAGACTGTCGTCGTCACGTTTTCTGTTATTGTGTCGGTCCGAATCGAGTGAAACGTTTGATCGTGAAGATGTAAACGTTTTCCATCGAGTACGAAGAGCATTTCGGTATGGAAATATATCAAATCAAGATAAAACGTCGCAGCCGTATGCCGTCTATGGATCCTGTCGATCGACTTTGATGATGCCCGGATGCGAGGATAAAAACCGAAACTGTCGTTCCGTATTCCGATAATGTTTTTTGTCGTTTTTTCATTCGCATTTGGACTTGTCCGGCGATAACACGAGATATGTTAGTGAAGAGCGCGGAGCGAGGTGTCCCGCCAAGACGCGGACGTCATGGAAAATCGGTATCACGGATCATGGAACTCGCTTCGAGAGGACGCGACCGAAAAGCGAGGAAAAAAATCAGGAAAAAGATTCGTTTTTAATTCAAAACACACTTTCGACGATTATTCAACTTAGTGCCGGTGAAAAAAAAAATATATTAAAACATCAACTGAGCTGCACTTATTGTTCCCAGCGAGTCGCTGAAATGTGAATCAGTCACGAGAAAATATAAAATCGAGAAATCCGGAGTCCGAATGGCTATGATTATCGCTTAAATGAAAATATCGGTAGGGTTTGTGCTCGCCTCAGTGCTTTCGTTTAAAATCGATCGAGAGGAACTCTGTGAAGCGAACGGTTTTTAAAGTCTTGTCGCACAGTGTAATCGAAACCGGATGAAATCTCGCGGGCTCGATGCGTTTAATCGTGAACGACCCAAAATGCTTTTGTACCGTAACTGATCAGCACTGTCCAACGGGAACATCAGTAGAAATCCTCAACATTATACGAAGGATGTGAACAGTGAAGGAAAAAACGAAACACAAATTTATTATTGCCACATTTCACAACATTAATTACTGACGAGTACGATTCACACAAATGATTTCCTTAGCACATTGATAGTCAGCTATTTTGTTCATATCTTACGCAGACGACACAAACATTGAACAAATCTATTAAGGATAACAAAGAATTAACAGTAAGCATCCGCGCGGCATGGCTAAAGATTGACGGTTGTCGGCAATCCAGGGTACTCTTAGGCCAGGCCCCAAACAAGGACTGGACCAAGAGAATCTATACAAGTGGCAGATCCTTCTCCCGGCTCCTGGTGCGAATTGTCACAGGACACGGGAGACTAAGCTACCATGAACTTATACAAGGCCGAAGGACGGACGGGAAGAGTAGATGGTAGGGGGGGCAACGAGACTCCAATTCACCTCCTCGCGGAATGTCCAGCATGGATCAATTTAAGGCGACGATGGTTTGGGGAGTTTTTCCTCACCGCGACCCGACTAGGGTCTATAAACTCGGGCAGGCTGATTGGCTTCTGGAAGGAAGCGAGACTTCCCGAGTAGTTTTGATCAAGTCGAGGGAAGGCATAATGGACCTTGAGTCTAAGTGCCGGGAGGCAAGATAGCTTCCTCCCCCCACACATAACCATAACCATCCGCGCGGCAGCGAAAAACATACGGCTTCTAGTGAATGAACAAAAGACAAATGCACTCGAGGTGAACAGAGATGCGTCGAAGTCGGATCACAATCACGAAGTAGAAGACCACAACTGCCATGTAGTGATGGAGTCTGTCCACCTTCGGACAACTAGAAACTGTGAAAACGACTGCAGCAGAGAGATTAAGCATAGAATGATGTTAGGGAACTAATCCTATTTTAGTCTGCAGCATCTGTCATGGTCCCGTATTATGTCACTGGCAGTAGGAATGTAAAATCTACAAAACAATCATCGGTCCGGCTGTTATTTGTGCAGCTGAAGTCCGAGCGAGGCGGACATACGAAAACTTCAAACGTTTGAACGTAGAATCGTCCGGAAAATATATGGACCAGTGAGAATAGATAGAAATGAATCGAGAATTCGAACGGAAAGTTCAACTGGATGAACTTTTCAAAAATCAAATTATAGAAGCGATCGAAATCCAGGTGTCTAGGATATCTCACACGAATGGACGACAATGGGTTTGCCAGTCAAAATATTCAGCGCAAGACCTACACTCACGAGCGACCGAAAAGATGGTGGACGGATCGAGTAGAAGAGGTCATGATGTCCTTAGGCGGCGAGAAAAAGCGAATGACAGCGAATGAATGGACGCGCATTTCGAAGGAGGGAAATATCCTGTCGAGATAGGTGGCCACGGAGAAAAGTAGTCCAGAACTATTGGGGATACATTCGATGCGTTTGCGTTGAATCGATTATAACCGTGTTTTAAATCGAAATATTGTGCCTGGTAAAAAAATAATTGCGTTTTATGACCGTCAAGTTCTTACACGTTTTTCTCCCAAGATGTTTTAAGTCGTCCAGAACTGTTCGACGAGTGACACTTGACTCTCATGCAGATTCTCGAATTTTGTGCTCGGTTCCGATTCAACTGACGCCTCCAGTCGGTCGTTATGAACTGAGGAAAGACGCACGCGACCTTCTTCATCTTCAATACTCTCGTCCCTATCACGAAATTTTCGGAACCGCCGTTTCAAAGTACGATCCTTAACAGGACCGACACCGGAAGCATCGTCTAGTCTACGAACAGTTTCTGCTGCTTCACCGCCCGTTTTGAACTCATACCCAAAAAATTTGCACTTATTCGTTTCTTCTCCATCTTTAATCCAATAACCCAATTCGAAGCAAAATTAATAATAGAACCAAAGTTTATGTCACCAAAATGCAGACCGAAAAATGCAATTTAAAATGATATTGACATGAACGCCACGATGAAGTGAACACTTTCATTGAAAAAATCATGGTTAGAATTCAAAGAACGAAAACATCAGTTATTTTCCTACCGAAATAATATTATATTTATATATATATATATATATATATATATATATATATATATATATATATATATATATATATATATATATATATATATATATATATATATATATATATATATATATAACACAGAGAAGTATAAAAAGATGCATGCTAGTAATGACAAGAAGAGATAGGAAAAGAATAGAATGGATACAAAAACATATATTTTTTTTTGACATTTGAGCGGTTTTTGCTTGTAGCTTTGTGTACCCGGACTGTTGGTAGAGTTCCGCGAGGCTTTAAAGGCATGAAAACATGTATATTACTTGATGTTTTGTCATTATCTCGGAGTTGTTGGAGCAGATGCTCGCCATAAATGTCTATTATCTGGGAAAAAAAATTCAAAAAATCCACCATTACTCGATCGAGAAGGGGAAAGGAAATGAAATAATGCGTCAAAGTCGTGAGTCGGTCAAAGGTTTGTCAGTCGAACTGTTGTCCCCAGATAACCGTGGTAACTATAGAGCATCGGATCACGTATCTTCATTTAGTGCCTTTTCTGTGAAGCCAGAAAGTGATGATTGCATGATCGCACGGACATGTTGCGTCGCCGGAGTTTACATCATACCCTGTTTGCTAAGGCAATAAATCTGGGTTGAGAGAGCCGCTCGATTGGACGGTTTCCGAGCGGCTTACACTCGCGAAAGTCGACACTTAAATCGTGTACGTGTTGTACGGCCGTCGAAAACAGACAGAGGTCACAGATGTAACGAGAAGAGTGAAGGGTATGAAATGAAAATTAGCGGGGCCGTGTTGCAAGAAGAGAGGACAACCGATGGACATCAGAAATTATTAACTGAGAACCGAGGAATGTAAAAAGATGTAAGAGAGAGAATCCGATTAACGGGTGGGATAGGGAAATTAAAAATTTTATTGGAAATCAATGAAAGAGAGAGGCATTCAATCGTGCAAAGTAGTAAATCATGAAAGAGGCCTTTATCGAGCAGTGGATTGACAGAGTATGATATACATATATAACGCTTTTCATTAGAACATAGTCTCGGTACCGTGAATAAATTCATTTTTACAAGGAATTTGTCATTAGATTCACAAAACTACAAAAAAAACCGTCGTGATAAAATGTGGATGGCTGCTCTGATTATGTTCGATTGTTGCCACTATCATTGGAAAGTGAAGAATTTTGCACACCTTGACATTAAAAATGAAACTGAAAAGCGAACATGAGAACAGGTAAGACGATACGCACTGACACAGAAAGTACAAACGATCCGGACGAATACAAACAGTGCAAGCAAGATATCAAAACGTGTGCGAAGGAAAACAAATAGATGGCAGTGTACAAACTGCACGAGTCGGAATCAGGTATTGGAGAAATATTCATTTGAGTCATTACTTATAAAGAGTACTAGAAAACGTAACACAGAAATGAGTGGAGTATTTAGGGAGAAATCAATAAATGAAACTTTAAATGAATTTATATTCGAAGCGAACAAGGAAGGTGTGCGTTTTTTTTAAACGTTAACGAAAAGATAGAAGAATTGATTAAAGAAATAATCAGAAAAGATGTTATATATATATATATATATATATATATATATATATATATATATATGTGTGTGTGTGTGTGTGTGTGTGGTATAATAAGCAGATAAACGGGAAAACTGCAAGATACGCTGGGCACATTTTTATAAGAAGAAGAAATCCAGGACGAATTTAAAACGTTCGATAGCAATGGAACTTCGAATGCGAACATAGATTTATGAAGAATGTCAGAGAAAAAGAAACACCGTCTAATTAAAAATCATTTAAGGAAATTGTAGAAGATTTAGTCGGATTATATGAGTATTAAGAGT
>CM068313.1:59126376-59131376 GCA_034766995.1 Acanthacorydalis orientalis
AACGTTCGGTTCACTCAGAGCGACTCCCGCTCTGACCGTGCTCCCTGCACTGTTATTTAATAATTGTTTATAGCCGGTTCGACAGGCCCGCACTCTGCGATCACCCACATACACATTTCGCCCGAACCTAGCTCTGTCACACATCTTTAAAGACACACAGACACACAGACACACACATATATATATATATATATATATATATATATATATATATATATATATATTACTGCTTCTATATAATAATTTATTCCTAAAAGAATTCGTTTGATCATTTGATGCCAATACAATTGGTAACGAAAATGCGAGTAGGAAACACTTACATGACCCTCAAAATCAAAAAGAATTTTATTGTGTTGAAGTATTGTGCAACGCCGCAGAGCTGTGCGTTGGATGGTAGTGAGTGTTGTCAAGGGCGGTGAGCGTGTCATGCGGAGCACAACCCAGCACAGCCAAGCAAGCACTGCCAGCACAACCCCGGTGCTCGGGCACCGGGGTTGTGCTGGCAGCTATATATACATACATACATAAATATATATGTATATATATGTGTGTATATATATATATGTATATATAAATATATATATATATACATATATATATATATACATATATATATATATATATATATATTTATATATACATATATATACATATATACATATATACATATATATATATATATATATATATATATATATATATATATATTTATATGTACATATGCATATGTATGTATACAGCAGCCGCAGCAACCGCTATCAACTCACTACCGGATAAGGGCCTCCTTCATGTTTTTCCGTTTTTTACGATGGAACACACCTGTCTTCGTCCGGTTTTCAATAAGATTTTTAATTTCCTTATTCCACCGATTCGCCAGCCTCTTCCTCGATCTTTTCGAATTCCTCTGTTCTCAGTTAATAATTTATGTTGTCCGTCGACTATCTGCACTCCTTGCAACATGCCTCGCCCATACGCATTTCACACTCTTCACTCTTCTTATTATATCCGTGACTCCAATCTGTTTTCGTATCCATTCTATTCGGTCCCAATCTGGTCCCTATCGTTATTCCTAGCATGCGTTTTTACACACTTTTCTGTATTGTTTCGAGTCTTCGGATGATGTTGGCGTCAGGCGCCGATGTTTATACCGAGTCGCAGGGTGAACGATGATTATCCACCTAATGTAAAAAACTATTATTTAGATTTTCAAAGTGAAACTTCTAGTGGAGCGACTGCGAGCGGTTGAATCATGTCGCGTGTAACGAAAGACGACGTCACCATGAACATAGCCACGAACGAGAGAGACGGAGCGAATATGATTCCATGAGTGCGAGAGAGAGAGAGGAATGAGACTGATGACTGATGTTTCCCTTGATGCTGAAGCTTCACTTCTGTAGTGTATACATGAGCGCACACATACCCGTTTATTTAGAGGACTGTTTATCTTTGAGAATTTCTTTCAAACGTTGCAAGCACAGAGGCGGCTGCCGATTGTTGCAAAAAGGGCGAAACGTAGTGACGCGCTCGCGGCTTTCTTTGCGGCTACGGGGGCGCCCGTCTGTTCCGATAATTTCCTGTAGCATTCTCTCTGTACAGCGTTCACGCACACTTCTCGCAGATCCTGGATATCTGTCTATAAGATGATGGTCGTCATGCTTTATTTGCGTTGTTGGCATCTCAGTCACCTGCTAATAATTTATCAATAGTTTTTCCCCTGAATACCGATACGCTCATCCGACGACTACCCCATTGTTTATGTATGTAATATGCGTTCACGACTGCCGTACCGCAGAGTAGTCGCACTATTTTTCGCAATTTTTCTTATGCGATTTCACTGTTTTTCTTAATCGATTATAATGAGATGACATTCGATCCTATAAATCAACGCCTTCTCTCGCATTATTATAATCGAAAACGAGATCCAGGTGTCTTTTCTTCCAGGCTCTCGTCCGATCAGTACACACTCGATGATTTCTGCAAGTTGCTCACATGGAAGCTGTTCTTTTATCGGTCGACTTGACGAATCTTGTGCCGGAACTATTTTCGACGGCCATAATTTCACCACGTTTTTGCTTTTTCTTCGCTTCCGCCGGCAAACATTTCCGGCTTTGCTGCACTGTGCCGCCAAAAACACGTTCGTTCTTCTAAAAGCGATTGTGCTGAGCGGACACTGCAATAGTAGCTGTCCTGTATACGAAGTGCGACGCTCGAATAACAAGCCGTTCGTCGGTTTTTCCACAACATCATGTGAGTGTCGATTCGTCGAAGTCGTTGAGCTTTTTCAAGTCATAAGTATAACTATTTTCTAAACACAACTTATATAATTCTATGCCATATTTATGACGTTTCCGTTCGACGTGTCGGCGGAAACGCAAGCGTCCACGCCACGAAATCATACTCTCGTCCATTATAGCAGCTCTCCCACGTTTCACTGCACTCTCTCGAACGTATAGGGACTCTCTTCGATGATGTCGCTGATTTCGTTCGAGCGATCCTCGACTCCGCGTGCCGCATTATCGGAGAAATGTGAATGTTTCAAAGCGGTCAGGAGACGATCGCGCCTCACGACAATTCTCTATACGGTCGTCACCTACGTACATATTGTTTTCGGACCGATGCGATCTAATGTCTCGCATTTGTGCGATCCCGACAATCAATAATACACCTATAGGAACGTTCATTTCGCTCATGGTGACGGATACCCGGCATCTCCGATGTTTTTTTTGTTTTTTTCACCGGTGCCACAGTGGATGGCACATTTGCTTGTTCGTCGAACCACAAGTCGAATCATGTCGAATTATTGATGTCTCCGACGGATCATCGCAATTAATATTTTGTATTAGAAGCTCCGTGTCTCTTGGCCCCGCGCTCGTGTTCTGTCACTTCGTTTTCTGTTTTTGTTCTATGAAAATCGGTTGCCATTCTCTCCCTCTTCGAGCGTTATATCCGTACCACACTGTAAATTCTAAAGTCCGATGCATATTAGATTCTTCGTCTGATGTACTCTCGTCTGAAGTGTAGCAGGGAGGCCGTCGTAGCCTTTTCCTTCGACAACACAGAGCGGATTCATCCGATGCATCGTCGAATCTCATTTCTGACATCCCGATCGGTGATTATTTTAACTGAAATTCGATTTGGAATTAACGTTATAATACATATACGAACGTTATATAATATATTACTTAAAAACTATAAATATTGAGATATGTACAGAGCACCCACCTCGGAACAAAAATAGTATGTTAATCATTATAGCAAAATATTTATTTTGTTATACTGCTCAGATCAGTAACCATAGTCAGGTGTTGTTCTGACAGACACAACAATGTGTGGTTTTGTTTTGATCGTTTTATGTTCACAAAAAATGGACAACTTTAAAATAAGTATCGTGTGATTCAGTTTGAATCAGCGCCGCAATATCGGAGAAAGTAGGAAAAACAGAGCCGCCGCACGACGAGGACAGTAAATTCAGGCCCCGTTGCGAAAGTAAGATAAAATCAAAAATAATTTCATTGGTTGTAAATATTGCTATAGTGTATTTGTGCACTGATATGGTACGGGTATTAGGTCCTGGATCTAAGCATTGGCTTTTAAGCCGGTTTCGGAAGGAAGACGGGGTTAGGTACGGAGGATTTGGTGAGTTTAGTAAAGTAAGATAGCTCCCTGTCTCTTTATATGTGGCGGGTAGACGTTTGTAAAGGGTCTTCCAATAGGGTCGCAATTTTTTAACAGGTTACATTTCGCAGATATCAAACCGATAGCTGTATATATATATATATTTTGATATTCGTTAAGTTTTGATATTGCCATTTCTAGTTATGGCTCTGTATACAACAAAACAACCCACTGAAATATGACTGTATTTTGGAAATGGACGATCTAAAAAAAATACATTTCTTAAATTATTCTCGACATACTTGCCGATCTGATTCAACAATTCTTCGATTGGTGAGTGAATTTATAGAGATTGGATCGGTTAGAGATAAGGATGGCACTTGTTCGTAGCGCTCGTTCCGAAGAAAACATTGGCTCGGTCCGTCAAAGGATGTATCGGAAGAGTCAGGAATGTCGATTACACAACTTAAACAGACGACCACATGGCGTATTTTGCATAAGGATTTATCATTAAACGGTTATGTGGTTCAATTAGCACAAAAATGGAAATCCGGCAGACCGATCGTTGCGTCGGGATGTGTTAATTGGATAGTAGAGAAACGACACGATGTTTCTGAAAAACTGATCTTGTAACCGACGAGGCTCGTTCCGAACAGTCTGGACACATTGACAGGCAAAACTGACGGATCCGGGGCGAAGAAAATCCGAAGACGAGAGTTGAGAAACTACTGCTGCATACAGAAAGGGCGGCCGTCCGGTCCGATCGAGTCATCGGTCGTTGTTACGTTTTCGAGAATCAGACTGGTGAAGCGATTGCTGTGTATGGAGGAGAAAGATACCACCGAAACACGGTAGAGAGAATTCCTTGCGAGCCGAATTGAATGTAACTGATGTGGAGGACGTGCGGTTCGAACAGGACGGCGCGACACGCCACAGAGCCTGGCGAAATAATCGTCTTATCGACGACGAAGTTTCCCGATCGCGTTGTTTTCAGCGACGCGGACATCTGTTAGATACCGAGATCCTGCGATCCGACGCCGTCCGACTGCCCTGTTTGGGGTCGCGTCGAACGAACGCGCGCGCGCCGATAATCCTAGAACAGTTTCCGACCTACACGACGAAACGCGCATTGCATTCACAGTTCTACATTTGGCAGAGGTTCAATTGCGAAACGATCAGACACACGACAATCGCAGCGATTGCATTAAACTAACTGCTAGTGTTTTCGACAACATGTGCACGGTTTCCGTCTCGTTCTTACATCGCACCTAACTGTAGAATAACGTCTCTTTTCGTTTCACTCGTGACAGTCCGAAGAGTAATTGGTGAGATGCAACCGCAGTTGTACAGGAATCGATTTGAAGATTCCAACGAAAGCGCGTGGC
>CM068313.1:59136376-59143876 GCA_034766995.1 Acanthacorydalis orientalis
AAGTCAATTTCCGAGGCCGTATCCACCCCTCGTTAGTTGCTAGCATTAGATAAAGTATATGTTGTTGGGGTCGCTAGCTATATGATAATTTTGATAAGATAAAAATAAGATAGAGTCGTGCCGATGTCTCGCGTCAGTGAGAGGCACTCACTCGATCTGTTCTCTGTTACGTAGATGCTAAATGTTAAATAAACTCTTCACATTAATGAATTTGTTCAGTCAATTTGTATGCCCGCAATTCATCGACACAAATTCATATACAAGACCGCAATTGCTTTCCAATCGATCTAAGAGGTCTTTGTCGATATTTACACCGAACTTACTCGGTATTTTTGTAAAAAACAGTTTAGAGTAAGTTCAGAACAGGAGATTTGTTACACTGAACTTACTCTAGCTTTTTGTAAAGAGTAACGCGAGCGTCTTCGTCTAACTCGAGTGTCTTTATCTATGACAATCATCATCGAATGAACAAATCACCCGAACTTGACAGTGTTCGTATGATTTACTCTAAGCTCACTCTATGACGTTCGATAAAAACAGGTTCAGTGTAAGAAAGGCAGAGTAAAGTCATTGGATTCAAGAGTCAGTTCAGAGTAAGTTCTGTGTACACATATCGAACAGATCTAGTATGTCCGTCGCGCGCGTCGAGACGTGTAGCCGGGCTCCACACAGGCCCGCCGAGTGGCGGACATGCGCGTACACATGTGCGCATCTCTGTCCGATAATCGATCCGTTGTGGGAGCGCGACGAGCATCCCCTTCCGAGCGTCGAAAACTTATGATTAGTAAGTGACACATTCTAGATCACCGGTTCTCTTTCATACGTATCCAAAAAAACTCGAACAATGCGATTACGTCAGACCACTCGGTCTTAAAATCAAATAGCTAACTTCAAAAAAGAAATAATAACCAGGAAGAAATCTATGTGAGAATGTAAGTTTTTTTCATTTTTTCGGACCGTGAATGCAATCACCTAGGTCACAAGTATCGACATCCGGAGACTCGTTCGCTAAGCTTATCAAAAAAAAAGAAATAAAATCAAAATCAAAAGTTATTTTACCGTGTTGAAGTCTACAACTACAACGCCGTATTGCTGTGCGTTGAATGGAAGGTGAGGTTAGGTCCGGGGTCTTAGCCGTGGCTTTCGAACCGGTTTTGAAAGGAGGGTCGTGTTTCAGGAAGTGGGCATGAGACCGGTGGAAATAGGCACTATTTTTTATATAAAATTCATTTTTTTTTGGAGTTATCAGTAAATTCAGTATAGTTTCCTGATACGAATTTAAAAGAGATCCGGGATTAAACGCGAAAAAAATCAAAAAAAAAATTTCGAGGTGCCAACTACATGCGGCACCCATTTTCTCACCAAAAAGAGTTCCGAGCGGTTTTTTCAATAGGAAAATGAGAGCTCCGGAACTCCCAAATAACATTTCAAAGAGTTCTGGCGAATTAAAAAAATAGGTCAAAATTTTTTTCCCCTATGACGGAAACTTATTTCTCGAAAAAATATTTTTTTTTAAGTTCCGAGCAGGTTAAGAATAACGCTAGGGTACCTTACACGAACTCGAAAGAGAGTTCTAGGGTGTAACAAGAAATAAATCGAAAAATTTCTTTTTTCGAAAATTCACACCACGGTCACGCGAAAAAACCGGAGTTCCGGGTAGTTCTGCCATGAGTTCCGAGTAGATCTCGACGAGTGCTGACGTTCGTTTAGTTGATTTAGAAAAATCAGCGGCGCTGGGAGATGAGAAACCGGACGGATTGCTGATTTCACGATTTTCGCAAACCCGCACCACTTTCGCGTAGAAGAATCCGGAGTTCCGGAGCGTTCTGACGTGAGTTCCGAGTAGATCTCGAATAGTTCTGAAGTGTGTTGCGTGCATGTTTATCAGCTGCATCGTACACTTTTGTTTATCGGCGTTAAATAGTTGTTATAATACTTACACTAACATAAAACATGTGAAAAATGGAGTCTTGACAATATGGTTTAAAATGACCCTAATTTACATATATATTTATATATATACATATATATATATATATATATATATACTTGGGTAAAAATGTTCAGCAAATTAATGCTCATTTATATAAGATTTTATTAGTTATACGAGGACAGACAATTAAGTAATGCGACAAAATTCAAAAATCGAGTATATTTAAAAATTAAGGTACATCGCTGCGATCCCCTTCAAAGTAGTCCCCTCCCGCATCTATTCACTTATTCCAGCGAGTTTTCCAGTTTTCGTAACAATTCTGGAACACTTCTTGTGGGACCTCTCCGAGTACCCTCGTCACAGATTCTTGGATATCTTCAACGGAGTCAAAATGTCGACCTTTGACGAATTTTTTCATATGGGGGAATAGGAAAAAGTCGCAGGGTGACATGTCCGGTGAATAGGGCGGTTGTGGTAACGTTGCGATGCCCTTAGACGCCAAAAACTGAGAGACACTGAGAGACACTGAACGCACTGTGACAGGGAGCATTGTCGTGATGCAGAACCCAAGTCTTCGCGATCTCTGGACGCACTCTGAGCACCCTTTTTCGTAATTTTTCGAGCACATTGCGGTAGAATACTTGATTTACGGTTTGTCCAGGTGGTACGAACTCTTTGTGAACCACCCCTTTGCTGTCGAAGAAGCAAATCAACATGGTTTTCACTTTGGACTTGCTCATTCTCGCCTTCTTTGGCCTTGGTGCTCCAGGGGACAGCCACTGTTGGCTTTGTCGTTTAGTTTCGGGGTCATATTGAAAGAACCAACTTTCATCACCAGTAATAACTCGATCGAGAAGAGTAGGATCACTTTCAACCTGCTGGAGACAATCTTGAGCGATGTTCATTTGTAATATTTTCGTGACATGCACTACTCGCGCGTTGTTACAAAACACTAAACAGCTGGCGAAGAAATGATCGTACGAAGGTGGTCAAGGTTTCAATCGAGAGAGTAGGGATCTGCTATTACGGTGGCGGAGTTACAGGTTCGCAGTGTTACCACAGGCCGAGAAAAAAAATCGGTCGCATTACTTAATTGTCAGACCTCGTAAGTAAAAGATGATAATAACTTGTCCGTAAATAATGTGTCGCATCATCATTCATTCATTTAACAACACATAACGAAGAAAGAAGATGGTAGAAAGCTAAGACTAAAATAAATTAGAGCTCGTCGAATGCGTCGAGCTCGCGATGAAACGACTCGTACAATTCTCCAAACGAATTCGCTCCCTACCGTTGCGTTTACGCGGAACTCCGGACTCTTCGCGTGAAAATGGTGCAAGTTGGCGATAAATCGAGAAATCAGCATTCCGTCCGATTTCTCATCTCGTTATGTGTTGTTACATGAATGAATGAATGATGATGCGACACATTATTATCATCTTTTACTTATAACTGATAAAATCTTATATAAATGAGCATTAATTTGCTGAATATTTTTACCCAAGTATATGTATATATATATATATATATATATATATATATATATATATATATATATATATATATATAAATTAGGGTCATTTTAAACCATATTTACATATCGCTGATACTCTATTTTTGTCAAGACTCCATTTTTCACACGTTTCATGTTAGTGTAAGTATTATAACAACTATTTAACGCCGATAAACAAGTGTATGATGCAGCTGATAAACATGCACGCAACACACTTCAGAAGTATTCGAGATCTACTCGGAACTCACGTCAGAACTCCCCGGAAATCCGGATTCTTCTACGCGAAAATGGTACGGGTTTGCGAAAATCGTGAAATCAGCATTCGGTATTCAATTCTGAATCTTCGTCGAAGTCATATTTGAATTGTATGCGGTGGCGTTCGGACGTTTCTAATTTTATCCAGCGCATTTCAAGCCAATTCACTGGAAACCCTGTGACGGTTACTTCTCTGTAAACGATTGAATTTTCTAACGGATTTGTTGAGAATAAATCGTGATGAGTTACTTGTATGACATCGAATGGCGCTTTATAAATAATAACAATAATAATAATAACCATATTATCAGCATCACGACTTCTCTTCGTCCCACTCAACGTATTTGTTTCATGTTCAAATGACGAATCCGAAGAAATACATAAAAGTTTTCTCGGGCCGGGCTTTCTATCGGTAAATCGTATTGAAGAACCATCAGGTTCACTTTTCTCCACATCTAAATTGTTACTATTAGTCTCATCAACCTCGGTGTAACGGTATAAATTCTATTTTTTTCTAAAATGAACAAACGTTTAGTTTGGAATAATTGTTTATTAATTCACAAGTGCTTTCTTCTGCGGCGGGCAGATCGAGTCACATGTACATTTTTCTGATGAAACGACACTACACGATTTATGGTTTTGTTTTTTTATCAAATTATCATATCACTATATCATGAAGTACTGACTGACAAGGAGGAGAGGGGATAGAATAGGATGCGATAGGATTTAGGAATATTAAAATTAAATCATGACAAGCATGAACTGGATAGGATATCAGCATGCCTCGAGTCTGCGGCAATCAGACTGCAACTTCCACTGATATATTTTACTTTATTTCCGAATAAACACTCCTAACCGATTTACCGTTATCACTGAGAACCTGCTGCCGCATTCGAATAATTGCAGCGATTTACATTCATATTTAGGCAACAGAGTTAATCACGTTGGCTTCCGAAATAAATTACTAATTATTCAATGGCCAAATAAGATAGCCATTAATTGACGTTGATACTAATCGTTAGGGAGATACTGTCATGGCTATAAAAAGTAGAGACGCAATCGAATACTTTGAAGCTTGAATCTGAAAAAATTAAAAGAGTCGAGTTAATCGACTTGCGCTGTGAACGGCTCAATTGAAGATGTGCATTTCTGTGTGCTGTTTTCTTTTTCGAATACATATAAATCGTTTAAATATCGTTTGTTTGGGATTCTAGGAAGATATGAGAGATTGCGCCGTGACACTCGCGCCTGCGACCACGCGCGTACATCACCTGCGCCGGAAGGCTTCCGCGCACGAGCGTTCGCGCGGGTCATCGACAGAGGCTGAGGACGTTTCGTGGGTCCTTGAGCGACTTCTTGTCCCGCGGCTGACGAGTACAGTCGCATCGCTTCTAGTATGGCGCTCAGCGAGGACAGTCGCACCTTTGTAAACTCTGTACACTCTTGTAAATAAACATCTCACTGTTATTTCGGAATCATCGTTCGGATTATTTAACTGTGCCGGAGCCCCCTTTGTCTCCACAGCACTGTTCAATAGTGTGAATATGTTGGTTCGGTGCAAAAGTTCGTATACGATTCGAAATCGAAACTCGGGTGAATATTTTCCACATAAAACGCTTTTACTAATCAATTATGTCTTCAATCATTTGCAACGCTCGGATGCCACGTTCGCAGGAGCTGCACGATTTTTCGGCAAAGAAAGGCGGCGAGGTGGTTTGTGGCGGCCACCGAGCTGTCAAATTGTTTACCGTTTAAACTGTTCTGTGGCGAACGGAACTAATGATAATCCTAAGGTGCAATGTCCGGAGAATACGGTGGATGCGACATGATTTCCCATTACAACCGCTTCATTTTTTTTTTGCAGAGTCAGTTTTGCTGTATGCGGTTTTGCGTTGTCGTGTCAGATGGAAGATGACCCCCTCGCGATTGGTCAAAAACGCTTTTCTCCCATTCCTGCGTTCAGTTCGATTAGATGTCGACAGTACTTCTCCTTAGTGATCTTTTCGCCCCGCGGGAGCAGTTGAAAATAAACAAAACCTCTGCAATTCGACCAAACGCACAAAAACACCATCATCGGATGCAAACCAGATTTGGCGACTGTTTCCTCCCCTTCATTCGCTTGTTTCCACGTTCGTCTGGATCGGAAGTTGTTGTGCAGGATCAATTTCTCGTCGCCAGTCACCGACCGATCCAAGAAGGGCTCTCTGTCGAGGCGTCCAAGCAAAGAAACCGTCGAACAGATGCGATAAAACTTGTTTCTTTCAGACGACGAGTGCGGCACCCACGCATCGAGCTTCGAAGTGAACCCCGGCTTCTTAGAATGCCGAAATGCAGTCGATCTGTCAACGCTGAGTGCCCCGGCAACCACTTCCGTCGATATTCGTGAGTTATTGTCAACTAGATCCGGGTTTAGCCGTCCAGAGCGGCGGTCGAGTTAAAACCACCAAGTCGAAATTTATCGAACCGTTTCTTCACAGTTACAAGTGACGGTACTTGGTCCAAATAAATCTCCTCCTAACTAAACGTGCTAATATATGTTGGACCGAGAATGATTAAATCGACCACAAATTATAAAAGATGATCATAAATGTAAAGACGATTCTAAAGTTAAAGTGAAGTGTCTTGTTCTTGTGAAAATATAAGAGAAGAGACCTAAAAAGTGATCAAATAAAATTATAGAAAACAAACTAATAAAAATAAATGTCGATGCTGAATGTCCTGTAGTTCCTAGAACGGTTCTAATTCCTTGTGAAGAGTATTTAAAATTGAAAATCATAGGAAACGGAATCGTGCTGGTAAAATTCAATAAACTATCGGGATAATAATTGAACCTGAACATGTTCTCAATCAGTTTAGTGATAAATTAAGATTTGAGGAGGGGTCACAGACTGAGAATAAGTTCGATATCATTTTTCAGTTAAGGGGATTCAATTTAAAATTTTTACTCGATTCTTCGAGGAAAGTGGCGGAATAAATAAAATAATTTATAATGTCAAATAAAATTACAATAATAGAAAATAAATAAAAATTAATCAATTAATAGGAGCTATTCGAGTGGCCAAAGAATATTTTAGAATAATACTAATAATTTTAGTGTGACATGCTAATGTTAAGTTCAACTAATTCTTTCATTAGAAGTGATTGTTAATTTACTATTAAATCGTTAAAGAGACCAATATACTCACTTTCGGTCATCTAACGTAGTTATAATTTTTAATTCAGTTAATAAAGCAGAAGAATATTTTTCTTTATCGCGCCGACCGCCACTCCTTTCCGAAACTCGTACAGCACAACGCGACGAAATTGTATTTTTCGCTGTCCATTCTCAAAAATGTCTCTTACACACAAATCGAAGCGAAACAGACGCGTCTCATGCTCGAATGACGACAGCCGCGACCGTCACCTCTCAAACGATATACAACATGAATACATTATTTCAATCACGAGCGTCGCCATGCTGCGCTCTTAACACCGCCTATCGAATCGTGTACGGACTTTTGCACTGATCCGAAAGTTCAAAATTTCATCATTTCCTTTTTATAATTTATTAAATATACTTTTACACAATAACATTAACATTGATATATAAGTATGCGTACATACATACAATCATATATATACATATATGTATATATATATATATATATATATATATATATATATATATATAGGTATATATATGTTCATGTGTGTATGTACAAACAATTATTTACATTTATCGTTCTTTATTCAATCGTTAATTTCAAATATTCTCAAGAGTACTTCATCGAGTAGGTAATGAGATATTTTCAGTCGTATT
>CM068313.1:59148876-59176376 GCA_034766995.1 Acanthacorydalis orientalis
ACTTTGGAGCCTTTCTTCTCGAAAATCGCTCGACAATGCGAGCCAGTACGTTACTATATTAATACCTATGAGGTATCCTACCGATACAAGAATTCTGGTCCCAAAGTCAATTTCCGAGGTCGTATCGTCCCATTGTTAGTCACGGCGTGTGGTCTACGGAAGTGGTGGGTGAGAGTTGAGTTTTCTGTGCGATCGACGAGTACCGTATCGGCGGATAGTGTTTTAACGCCCGATGCACGTCGAGTGAGGAGACAGGAAACGGGCAGAAAACATCCATACGTGAATATCGACAACGGGAGAAAGCGTTGCTCGAGAGAGTGGTCCTCCGTCAGGACTGATCGCCGAGACATCTGTTGACGGTGGTGCTCGACCTGTAGACTTAAACGATTATCAAAGGTTCGCAGTGCCAGGAACTATAGCGAACTCGATATTCTGTACAGCGATTTCTGCAGTCATCATAAAAATGCTCATAACGAATCGTGAAAAAACCGCTATTTTCACTAAACAGAAAGTGGTTCTCGGTAAAAAAAACTAATAACACCACACTCTTATATACACACTTATATCGTTATACCCATCGCACAGACGTTTCACATCTACCGCGTGGCTTTCCGTTGTTTTCTTTAAATTCCCGAACGGACCTCACTCGGAGAACGCGCCTCGTACAGAACACACGTCTGTGTCCCCGTCCATTGTTTCGAAGTTCACATGGATGCGACAAGCAATATTCCTCTCACAGTACATGTTAACATTTTCATTATATATATATATATTATTTCGATAACGTCTACGTTATATCCGATTAAAAAATAACCGCAACCGTTCAGAAAACAGTTGGTTTTCATCTCTGCTTCACACACTTGCGTTCTCTCTCTCTCTGTAATATTTCTATAAAAAGATATCTTAAAATATTATTCTTTTAATTGATCTATTTACGTTCTATGCATCGTCTTCAGCAAATATTATTGATTCATTTACGTTTACCAGACTTGTCTCAGTTACAAATACATTGTTTTACATCACATTTTGAATAGATTTCATAACGGATTTCGTCAGTTCGGTAACGGAAAAACGCGACGGCTGCTCCTTTGTCGGACGGGCGACACCGTAACACGTCTAGACGAACGATCGGAACAACAAGCACACCGTCTTTCGATACAGTGAAATATAAAGAAAAAGAAGCGTCCGTTCGTCGACAACACGAGAGAAGATTCGCAGATCTTCGCTCCGACAATACATCTCTCTGGTTTCGGTAATGTGAATGCGAGTGAGGCGCCACTGCCAGCGGGCCTGTTCGCGGAGCCCTGTCTCACTCCTCTGGTCGCACTCGTCGCGCTCATTGAAAATATAAACAGACTGATCTAAAACTGTAATGTTTGTCGTTTCTGTTTAGTACGGAAACGTCTCAAAAGCAAGTATCCGTTGTCCCACAGTGTAATTTTGAGCTAAACTGAAACAAGGTTAAGTTTCTTTAGTATCAGCGCAGATTGTAAAAATAGCGACGATGCTTCTGATGAAAAAAACGTACAAAGGCTTGCTCCTTTTCAATAAAACTAAATGAATAAAGTTTTAACAGAAACATGTTTTAAGTTTTATGTCAGATTTTCGAAGGACTCTCTTGGGCATTCTTATTCTCTTGAATTTTCATAAACATTTTTTATGCGACTTTCGGTTTATCTTAACTCGTTGCTTTGGTTTTGTGCGATTTCACAAAAGTTATGGAACTCAACCTGAATTCTCCAACATAAATTGTGTGCGATTATTTTATATGCGGTTTTCCGTGGAACGCGCCTACCGCACAAAAAGAGACTTCAGTGTATATACATTAGTAACATTTAAGATTCGTGTACCGTTTATATTTTATATACGAATACATTCATCAGACAAAAAGACGTATCGGTTTTGTTCATTTACCACCTTTTATTGCCGAGTGAAATCGATTGAAATTTTAATTAATGAATATCCGGAAAATACGGATTGTACACATTCCGGACTCGTCTTAATTAGGGCACCTATCCGCCTACATACCCTGCGATGGACTTTTCAAGTTATTTCGCTTGAATGGGTAACAATAAATTTTAAAACTCGCGCTCGGAAATAACGGACTACTACTAGCGCCACCACATCAAGTCTACAGAGCGTTTCCCCGACCGAGAGGCGAATAGCAGAGGCGTGCATCAGATAAATGCAAACAGTGACTGAGAAACAGACTCAAAGTCTGTGAAACTGGGACACTTGAAAAGAAGATGTCAGTTGAGAAATAATCAAAGTGACCGGCGACGAGAGAGAGAGAGAGAATGTTATTCTTATTCTCTGATTACAAGAAATAAATATGTGATTATTTTATGATAATGAGAGAGAGAAACTGCGACAAAATAAAATCGATGTCACAATGAAACCGATACATTTTTGTAACTTGCAGTTTCTGTCTCGATCAACGTAACAGTACCGACAAATGATGAGTGGAAAAACGTCCGTTTCTCTCTTCGATAATCGTTTTCGTTCTCTTCTGATCATTCCGTACCGTGCGGGTATCGAAGTAAGTCGAATTATTCGAAAACGTGGCGGGACAAACCGATCGAACGTCGATTGATGAGCGAACACTCGTGATTAAATATTTTCAAGATGGTCGGTCTATTCGATAGATGTCGAAAATGGTACTCGAAACCCGTTCAACTGGACGAAACCTTATAGAAAGGTGGTAAGACTATAGAACAATTGCAAAATAAAAAAAAAAAACTGATAATTCAATGTCGGTCGGTCGTTGCGTTTTCAGCGCGCTTCGACAGCTAAGGTCGATGGCGCGCGGGAGACAATTCAAGAAAACTGTTCAGGGAAGCAGACGAGTGACACTGTACAGGGTGACCGACTTAATGAATCAACACCCGGTTTTCACCACTGCTTCTGACCGTACAGAACAGTTGTTAACTGTGACCCGCCTTCATTTTTTTTCGGAATCTAGAATGTTCATCATAAAATCATTATGAGCGACGAGGCGCGTTTCGACCTCAGCGGTTCCGTTAATAAGCCAGAATTGTAAAAAAAATCGTCAACAATCGAAATCGTAAATTGTATTGGGAGTGGTGAAAATCCAATATCAATTCACGAACGGTCATTGCATCCCCGTAGTGTGTCCAGTGTCGTGTGAAATCTTGTCGGGACGTGTATTCGGATCTCATTTTTTCGAACATGACATGTGTCTGATTAATCTCTGTTATTAATCTGAAATCGAAAATAATGGTTCCCATTCGATATTTAAAAAAAGATGACGTCAACGTCTATGTCGAGGTGGCGTCAAAAAAAATTCTAATTCTACACAAAAAATTACAGAGAGCCACAATCAACAACTTTCTTATATGACAGTCAAAAGTAGAGATGGAAACCGGATGTCAAGTGGGATACCCTATACAGTCCGACGAGTTAGTAGAGTCCGTTCCTGAATCCATAAAAGTTGAATGAAATATTCGAAAGACATTTGAAAAGTAAAGCATTCTGAAACGTGGGTTGCTTGGTTGAAAAACCGTCGATTGGCAAAGAAAATCTCGAGCACAAAGAACAAAACACATGGAATGAGGATGTGATTCGCTTACAATTGTCGTCGCGTAATAGAAACTCGACCACGAGGTCACGATCCGAATCTGATCAAAAAATTTTGGAGTTATCTTAAAGGAAAGATCCACAATCGCTAAATTTCTGACAAGCGAGCGACTTGAAAGGAACCGTTCATGGAAACAATGGAATAATTCCGATGCGACGACGAAAAAGCTAGTCGAAAGAAAGCATTTCGTTGGTGATATATGGAAAACGGACGAGAAAGAAGAAGGACTGCACATTGAATTAACAAAAGTGTCGCTCAGTTCCGTTGCGACGATGATTTGTCTTCCATTTCGTTTTAGATTATTTCTCTCTTTTCATTATGAACCAACTGCGCTTTTATTTTGTTGTGATCAGGAAATAAATTAGAAATGAAAGAGACACAAATCAGCGTCGTAACGGAACTGAGCGACACTTTTGTTTTATCGAAGTGGCTAATACATAATTCTCTTCTTGAATTCAATGTGCAGTCCTTCTTCTTTTTCGTCCGTTTTCCATATATCTCCAACGAAATGTTTTCTTTCGACTAGCTTCTTCGTCGTCGCATCGCTATTATTCCATTATATCATATCAGTATCATTTCCAAGCTAATTAGAAATGACGATCTTCTCTCTTCGTCGCAGTTACATTACATCGATTTTTTTTGTTTGTCAAGTGTTTCAGTTTCACAGTCGACATTTGTACGTGGGTGGCCAATACGGAACTTCGAAATGGGGTTAGAAATAATGTCGCTAGGAGATCGAGTTCATCGTCCAGTTCCTTTTTCGATGTGCGTCGAACTTGTTTGGAACTATTTTCAAACACCGATCAGTACCACTGTTTTTAAAATCGATTCAAATGAATAGAGACACGGATGCGAATACTTCCGTGATGGCTCTCCTGAAAAATCATCCGGATCACTGAACAAAATATTGAAAAGCCGTACGCTTACTGGAGGATCGTCCTATCAGTTACATTCAGAGATACAGGGACGGCCGACTTACGAGTTTACAACTCATTTAAGCGGCCATTTTGATTCGATCGCCATTTCTGACAGCCCTCGAACGGCACTTCATTCAGCGTGGGCGCTGGGAAATTCGTTATGGAGCGTTTCGGGGCGTCGTCACTACTGCAAGTTTTAAATACTAAAGCAGTGGAGGAGGTCCGAAAATCGATTGACGACTCTATCGATTCGGAACCGCCATTTTGTCGACAAGGGATTCGTCAGTCACATGATAAAAACAGTAAAGTTATATGAAGTGATGGGGAATATTTTGGAGATAGAAATATATCCGATTTTTATGTAAACGTTCATTTTCTATTAAAAAAAAGGTGCCGTGTCAATTTGTACACGTAATAATCTCGAACACAACTCGAAATGAAAAGAAATCATAGCTGGATTTATATCGAGGAGCTTTGATACGAGAAATAGTTAAACGCACGTGTTATCGAATAACACACTTGCTATCACAGTACGGGTTCGACACTGGATAAATTCACTTGCACACCCGAATCCTCCGTTCATCTCACAAACTATCAGAAAGAGTTTCTGATCAAAAATTTTCAATCGGTGATCGATTGATCGTTTCTAATTGTCATTCGTACTTTGAATATTGGAAGATGATGAAATTGTCATCGAAATTCCCATAAGCAAGAATCGAAAGAGATCAATCGATAATCAATTGAACATTTTCGACCAGAGTCCGTTTTTTTTCCATTGCGTGCGAAATGAAAATAACAATTTAGTGAAAATGTACTCTACAAGAAGCTATTTCAATATTAGCTGTGTAGTGTATATCTAAAAATAATAGTGTTAAAATTTGAATAATTAAATATAATCATAGTTAAAGAGAGGAAATTTCATCGTGCCGAGATGTTCGAGAGGGCCGATAAATCAATTAACGAAGAATTAGCAATTTTAAATGAAGGGCGTGTTAGACGTTTGGGTTTGTTCGTTAGTTGGTTTGCCGTAACGGTCCGAAAAAATATATTAATAATTTTCACAACAATAATTAGAGTTAAAAATAAGCAATTAATTAATAAAAGGCTCAGATTAATTGTTGGAAAATTGTAGGGGCTAAATTAAATTAAGAGAATTTTCATTTAAAAGTGATCCTTTCGATAATGTTTAAATGAATATTTATTAAAATTTAAGATGGGAGAAAAAATTCAACCGGCGCGATTAGAATTATCAGGAAGATTGAACGATAACACGGATTTTCATCAGGAAATCACTATAAACGCGTTTCGACCTCAGCGGTTTTGTTGATAAGCGAGAATTGTAAAAAAAAACCGTCAACGAGCAAAGTTGCGGCAGCGAAAATCCAAGGTCGATTCTTGAACGACCATTGCAGTGACGGCGTCGTGTGGAATTCGGTCAGGAGGTGTGATCGGTTCTTCTTTTTGCAAACGCGACACGAATAATGCTGTGCCGGTGAACGGTGGCCGGCACCGTGACACGATCGACAACTGTTCGTGAATCAACCGAATGAGACGGGCTTGGAGAATACGTATTTCCAACAAGACGGCATGGCGCACGATTGCATCATCGAAGAGGACGCTTCCAGGCTGATTGATTTTCAGAAAACGATCGATCGCCGGGATCTCCTGATCTGACCGGTGCCGACTGTCTTCCGGCGATCTATCTTAGGAGATGTGTGTCTCTTCCAACAAGCGGACTCCAAATTGAACGGCTTAAGCGCGATATCAGAGAGGAGGTAAACGGAATATGTGCTTGAAATTTGTGAAAACGCAATATAAAAGAAAATGCAATCGAAAGGGCTCGCATCTGTGCTGCAGCAAGAGGTGATCGCTTGGCGGACATTGTATTCCGCACATAATTGCAAGATCCAAACAAAGTATTCATGTAATATCATGAAACGTTTTTTGTCGATTGTGAAATTAAATTCAATTTCAAGTTGTAAATTGGTCAAAACGTGCGAATGAGTCAGTCGCACAAAAATTCCCGCATGGCTTGATGCACACCAGTAAGCATTCGTCGCCTTTTGTCTCTGTTTTCGAAAGGAGACACGTCGAAAAAAATGAACCGAGATAGATAAGGTGGAATTTGTAAATCAGAAGCGAACGCAAAGAGAAATCGGCACTGCAGCTCTCCTGTATAAATTGAAAACCTGATATGAAGGAAACATTTCGAAACAGTTCCTTCGTCCTTATGTGATCCTACCTCTACCGTCCGCATCGTCGATACCGTGTCGACAGCGCCGCCCTCACAAATCGTTCTCTAATCGTTTCGCATGCATTTTCTGTCTTTGCCATTTCTGTTATTCCAGTATCATATATTTTTTTTAAACAAACGCTTTGAGAGGAGTTTCCGGTCTAGAACTGACGACAAAATCGTTTTTTTTTCTCTTTTTTTCGTTCTGTTAACATTTCACGAATCCGCACACCGGAGGAAAATCAGAAACTCGAGAAGCCACCACCTATCTGTCGCATGCGTTCGAGTCGCGCCCGACGCACGTGAAACACGAATCGTGTTCGACTCGAAACGTCATCTCGCAGGACCGACACGCAGGACGAACATCGAGAAGAAAGTCGAAACAAAGCACCGTATTCGGTTAGTATCTAAACTACTACGACGTTCCCTTGAATAAACCCGATTCCGTTCTCAGGACCGTGTTAGTCGGAACGAAAAGAAAAAGTGATCGCTATAGCACGAACGTTACGGTCGCTCCCGTCGACGGTCGGCAGAGTCCGCCTCCGTCACACACATTACTGTGCGACTTCTTCGTCATCTATTATCGGTTTCTTATCGATGGACGTCGTCGCCTTCCTCGCGGTCAGCACGCCCTTCAGTGCTGTTTTCGTCGTGGCGCCCCACTTATTCTTTCCGGCCTCCGACGACGTCATCAGTATTGAATAGGAGGCAGACGGGTCTGTTTCTTTGCTGTGATGGATTCCATACAGGAAGTACACCAGCATGCCTGAAACAAAACAGAACAATGGAATGGCGCGTCGCGTTTCGATGAAAAGAAAGTCATGTTCTCTGCACGAGAAAAGAAAACTATAAACAATTGTGATATTATTGTAAACAAAACTATAAGTAATGTAAAAACTACTAATTAAGACAAACACTTTATAATAGGATCAAGTAGCATTGTAATTTTCCAATAATGTACATTATAAATTATAATCACATCCTGTTTGGATGATAAGGAACAACTATAATACTGTAATAATCGAAGAATAGAGCAGGCAGTAACTGATCTTAAGACTAAGCAGTTCGGATCGAATCCTCTCGAGCGGTTTATAGTTCTTTAAGAGCCCACAAGTCGCTAAAAAAAACAAAATTCGCGCGTATAATCTCTCTCTCTTCCTCTCTCCCCCCCCCCCTCTCTCTCTCTCTCTATATATATATATATATATATATATATATATATATATATATATATATATATATATATATATATATATATATATATATATATATATATATATATATATATATATATATATATATATATATATATATATATATATTCAAGAGGAAAAAATAATTTCGTTATCTGTACCATCATTGGGCGTTTACATTTGATAAAATCGAAATCAGTTAAAGTAAATTTCCTTTCAAACAAACCATAAAATTATGTCACGAAATAACGAAAAGGATGATTTAGTCTTTATCTTAGACTTATACTCTTCAGCACATAATTTCACTTTATACAAAACGTACTGGTTTGGTGGGAAAATAATTGCGGTTTTCACGTACCGAGTATAAAGACGCATATATCAGTTAGAAGTCCTACCTATTAATCAAAATAAAGACCATCCGTCCGCATGTATTTAATACATATATATATATATATATATATATATATATATATATATATATATATATATCAGGTAACCTAGAAATTTCTGTCGATTTTGAATTGAGAAAAAACACTTGCGAATTTGTAAATTATCCTCGCCAAGAAAGGGTTGTTCAATGCGAACGTGGATATTTTGATGAATAATGTTATTTTATGTAAAAATACACACGTGTCTCTTTTCTCGATTCAAAAACGACAGAAATTTCTAGGTTACCTGATATATAGGTAAAGCCTATGCCATTCGGTGTGATATTATCACAAAAAAAATCCTGAGCTCCGGCGAACGTTTCTCTCCCAAGACCCCTGTAGCGAACATGTAACAAAAATGTATAAAAATACAGGATGGTACGAAAACATTTTTGCCCCGCTGTATATTGTGGCGTTCGTTACATAATTTATTAAACGGCACTAGGTACGAAAAGTCACTTACCCAGCACCATCCACACCAAAAATCTGATCCACGTCAGTGGATTAAGATGTATCATGAGTTCGACGTTGAAAAATATGCTCAGCACAGGTAGGTACGGCACGAGCGGTACTTGAAATCTCAGCCCGGTCGTGTTCTGTTGATGGGCGACCATCACGAGCACGCCTGGAAGCGAATACAGAATATCGACAGGGCTGACGGTCCGTTATCGATCGGATGGGGGGAGGGAGGGGAAAAGAAAACGTTGACCGTCCGGTCGACTCACATCCGACCAGTATCAAAATCAGCATCGTTTCGAGGAAGATCGTCCACCAGGCGCCTCGCCGCAGAATCGGTTCGGTGAAGTGTACGAGCACGCAGAACGCGCCGCTGGCGCACGTGAAGACGATCACGGCGCCGGTGACGGCGCCGCCCGGCTCGCAGTTGCCGAGAACCGGCGACAGCCAGCCGTACGACGCCCTCAGGTGACCGGCGAGCGGCAGCGCGTCGCTCTTCTCCGACACCGGACTGCACGACTCCGTCTCCGGCGAGCTGTCCTCGGTGCCGGGCGTCAGCGGGATGCTCGGCGGACTGTTCGGTCTGTAGCGCAGGATGATGACCGCGCCGCTGACGATCGTGTACGCGAGCAGCGTTCCGATCGACATGAACTCGACGAGCTTCTCGAGGTCGAAGAGTAGCGCGATCAGCGCGGACAGCAGTCCGCCGACGGCGAGGTTCGTGAGCGGCACCTGCGTCTTCCTGTTGACCTTGCCGAGAAATCCGAACAGGAGGCCGTCGCTCGCCATCGAGTACATGCATCTCGGCAACGAGAACAGCGAGCCGAACAGCGTCGTCGTCATGCCGCACAGCGCGCCGACCGACACGATGTACTTGAGCCAGTGGAGGCCGGCGCCGGAGAACGCCTCCGGCAGCGCAGCGGTCGGACTGATCTCGCAGTACGGGACCATCAGCGTCAACGCGGCGCTGACGAGCACGTATCCGATCGTGACGACGCCCATCGACAAGATCGTCGCCATCGGGATCGAAACCGACGGCTCCCTCGCCTCCTCGCCGGACGTGGCGATGCTGTCGAAGCCGACGAACGCGTAGAAGCAGGTCGCCGCTCCGGCAACTATGCCGCTCCATCCGTACGGCAAGAAGTCGCGGGTCCAGTTGACCGGCTGCGCGTAGTAGAAGCCGACGGACACGACCAGCACCATCACGCACAAGTTTACTAGCGTGAACAGCGAGTTGACGATCGCCGATCCCTTGACGCCGATGCCGAGCAGGAGCGCGTACGTGAGACAAACGCCGAACGCGAGGAAGTCGGGGTAGCGGCCGAGCAGCTGCTCGTGCATCTCGCCGGTGAGGGAGACGGTCGCGTTGCTTATCGCGCCGCCGACCAACGAGTCGACGTAGCCGCTCCAAGCCCGCGCGACCGACGCAGCTCCTGAAATTTCAACGGATCTCCGTTGCGTGCGTGCGTGCGTGTGTTCGCGCGCGCAGGAACGCCCTGTACACTGCACGTCTCGTTCGCTTCGCATGTGAGAAACGTTCAGGTGTGCAAATTGATTCGGTGCGTCTACACTGAATAAATCATGACTCCGTTTTAAATTAAAATATCAGATTGGTAGAAAAATAATTATGATTCACGACCTTGAAATTCCGACACGTCTTTCTCCCCACTTGTTTTTATGTGGTCCAGAACTGTTCGTCGAGTGACGCCTGACTTTCGTGCAAGCTCTTGAATTGTTGTGCGCGGTTTCGATTCAACCAACCCGTCCAGCCGGACGTTATGAAGTGAGAAAGGACGCACGCGACCTTCTTCATCTTCAACACTCTCGTCCCTATCACGAATTTTTCGCAATCGTCGTTTCAAAGTACGTTCCTTGACAGTACCGACACCGGAAGCATCATCTAGTCTACGAACAGTTTCTGCTGCTTCACCGCCCGTTTTGAACTCATACCCAAAAAATTTGCACTTATTCGTTTCTCCTCTATTTTTAATCGAATAACCCGATTCGAAGCAAAATTATTAATAGAACCAAAGTCGATGTCACCCGAAATACAGACAGAAAAATTCACTTTAAAATGATGTTGACATGAACGCACGATGAAGTGGACACTTTCATTTCAAAAAAATCATGGTTATAATTCAAAGAACGGAAGCAGCAGTTATTTTCCTACCGAAATAATATTTTCACGCCGTCCTGGGATTCTGAAGCTCGAACATAGACATTTTGTTTTACAATTTTAACGAGGTCTCGATTTAATTTAACATCAGTCCATGGAGCTAGGATAAATCAATGGAAAAAAATTGTAATCACTTGTAATGAACCCCGAAGATTGCAGGTTCGAGTCCTGTCACGGTCGCCAAATGTTTTATTAAAACGAACGGGCGAAATATTCCGATCGTGCAGACGTTTCCGAAACTCGAAATAAAAATGCCGAGTGACAAACTGATGCTGTTTATTTATTATTAACAAATGATACACACTCGTTTATGTAGCTAAGCAACGTCTCGTTACCGTGACGCTGCAGCTGCAACTACACATGCGCATGAACAATTTGACACGAATGGATGGTCAATTATCATGCCGTCTAACATTCAAGAAAACGATCGAATACGTATACACGGTGGCAAATATATCGGTCGCTGCACCAGAACGACCTTCATTCGTGGCGGCATTCACATTTGCGACAGATCCATAAAGGGTTAACATTTAAAAGCCGCTCTATGTCTTGGTATAACCTAGCAAAGCAGTTGTGAACACGACGGGCGTCCGAAGAGCTGCGTATCAGGCACTCACACTCTTGCACAGTCCAGTTGAAAAACGAACGACTTATTCAGCTTTTCGAGAAGGTGCTGCGACGCACGAAGCGTGCAAAAAATACTGAAACGGTGGAGGAAATTCAAAAACGCATTAAGGATTCGTCGATTAAAAACCGCCATTATTCTTTTTTCACAGCAAGGAATTAGTCAGATGGAGCCACGCCCATGCTATTCGCTTCGCGGTCGTGGCAATCACAGATCAAAGACTCCCTAGATGACAACGTACGGGTTAAGAATCTATGACATAAAAACGTTATGCTGCGGGGTCTTAACTCGCGCCGACATAGCGAGATGTCGCTGTCCGCGCGATATTCGCGCGGGAGATTTAAATACTTGAATATTGGCGCTGGTCTATATACATTCCCGTTCGGAAATGTTTAATTTTGATACAATTTTATAATAACTCTCGAGTAATCAATTCCGTATAAAATACGAAATTCATTACTTTAAAATTACTGTAAAATTGTGTGTTAAAATTAAATATTTCCGAATGGATGTGAATATATTTTAAATTATTTAATTTTTTCGCAATCATGCTACCGTACGACGGTGTTTACAATTCACAGAAAAAACAGTTACTTATGTGATTTATTTACTTTCAAAAAATGTTTAACACTAACACTAAATAAGCAAACACCGATAACAAGTACAAAAAACAGAACATTTAACACGACACTAAAAATTGTTCCACCATCTAAACGAAACGAAGGGGTCTTCTTTTTCGATTTTAAGGAATTTAACGCTTGCCGGTCATTTCATCCCGTGTCACACCCCGTGCACACAACCCGAAGCCCGATCGACTCTATTCACTTTCAATGATCATTCGTGACAAATGAACTGAAGTTGAATTTTGACAAAAGTAGTAGGTGATTGATTGCTTACAGCTATGTCTCATATCTTGCAATATAAAAACTAAAACACTGTTTACATATTCCATCCCTATGGATCCGGTGTCCACGTCAACGTGCCCAGTAATTCTATCAGCACGTAGGTCATACGACAACCCCTCGCGAATTGACATTTCATCGAACATCAACGAACAGAAGTTGTCTTTGTCCTCTAAATCATCGATCATGAGTGTTTGGTACGACACGATGCGGTCGTTCGCACCTGGTGTCAAAGGGATCAATCGCAAAAAAGTTATTAACGAATTAATCGATGGCAAAGCAATTAATTTCCGTAATAGACGATAACCGATCGGGCTTCTTTTCCAGAGAGACAAACACAACGACTCCTCTTCTATCGACTGTTTGCCTAAATCTGACACACCCCTGACACGAACCTGTAAAAAATATATTTGTGTTTGTTAATGCTCTGAAGACTTGATCTCGTGGCGTTAGTAGTAGATCGTTATTTCTGAGCGCGAGTCTTAAACATTCTCGTCGCCCATTTCACACAAATATTTTCAACATACAATTCGATATTTCGCACGATTCAATCGAACGACGGATATTTTCTTCTGAGACGTTTTCGCACTGAACAAAAACGACAAACGTTACAGATTTACGTCATTTTGTTCACATTATCGACGCGCGTGTAAAGAATGACACCGTCATCGTCGAAGGTAGGTCTGCACGACGCACGTTCACGGCGTCATCTCGCCGAATACTACGGTATTTGGCGAATGAGACTTAACGCTGGGAAGTGCGAGAGGCGCTAGTATTTTCAAAGAAGAGAAACGTCGATCCTCCGAACCTGCACGTCGACGACACGACAATCGACTGAGCCGCCGAGGCCAAGTACCGCGGCGGCACGATCGACAACCGACTGACGTTCGGACGCCCCGCCGACAACGTACTCGACAATGCGACTAGACAGTTCGGCAGACTGGACCCACTGCTGAACGACCGGTCGCAATTATCGCTGACGAGTAACGTCATGCTTTACACCAGCCTGATTCGGCCGCTGATGACGTACGCGGCACCAGCCTGGGCTTTCTCGCCCGCTTCGCTCGAACAATTGCAGGTACTTCAGAACAAGATACTGCGCATCATCGCGGACGCGCACTATTTCGATACTCTGCATAATGATCTCCGGATCCCTACACTCTACGAGTTCGTGCGGTGTCGAGCTCGCACTCCGTACGGCCGGTCCGAATCCAGTCGGAACGCCCGGATCAACACCCTCGGCGCACCTACGACCCGTCCGACCCGTGGTGCCGCTACAGGCGGCCAAAACTACTGGCGTCGTGACGGGCAGACCTCCTCTCCCTGATCCGACGAGAACTGGTCACGGCTCGGGCCGTGGATCGTGGGTAGAAAACTTCTCTCGCCCCCCCTCCGTACACTGCCATGTAATCAACACCCTCTCTACCACTGCTCGAACCGTGCCATCCGCTCTCCTCGGTATAATTTTTTATATTGCGGGACGAGCGGCATATCATCTTGAGTCATAGGTCTCCGTACCTCACACTCGACCCCGAAGCGCGCACAACGCTGACACAACCCCGAACAAAAAAAGGATGACCGCGACAAACGAAAAGAGAGGAGTGTGAGAGAGAGGTCCGAGAGCAACCTATTGATAGTGTCGCTTGGTGGCATTTACAAACCCTAACCAGGAAATGTATTGACAGTGTAAGCGAGTGGCATAGGGCTGGATGGAGCTATGTTACATAAAATAATGGGCGATATTTGGATGATTTTTCCATCGACACTTAGTCCTTATCCGTTAAAAAAACGTTGCGTTCAGAATCAGCGTCAACGGTTTTAAAACGCTCGCGGATATAGTGTTCATATGAGCGTTTAAAAATCACTCCTTTTCATCATCTCCGGGCACACGAATTCAGAAGAGTCGTCGGCAATAGATGTGTATGTATTTTAAGAAGACGGGAAAAAAATGAAAAAGTCCTGTGTGCAAGTCCTCTGAATGATCGACGATATTCGAGAGGACAGTTCGCGGCTATTGATGATGATCGAACGTCGTATCCGGATGTTTTTCAGCTGTACTCCAGTACGAAAATCGAAACATTTAATGAATTATTGAGAATTGTTATCTACGATATTTTTCCGATTTGGGATTATTTTCTAAGTGACTTCCGTCCACGTGTCCTCGTTCAACATTCTGTTTAAATAGTTTGGTAAACCTTTCTTATATAACGAAGAACTCGATTCCACCTCCAAAATAAAACGTTCAGCGTCAAATACCGTCATTTTCGTAAACGCCGTCTGCCGTTGTCTGTTGTGCTTGCGATCGGTACCGACGTGCAAGCAAGGCCGGCCGACAAATTCGGCGTCGTTCGGCGCTTTTTAAACGCCCGTGCGAACGAAAACGCCCTCCTCCATACGTTCTGTTCACTTGGACGCAAAACTCTCGGCGCTGGAAATCGATCGAGTTCCATATTTTCTAACGCGCGTCAAATAAACGCCGGCATGTGAGAAGATACACCGAGTTTCCGTGTGTTTCAATGAAAAGATGAAAAAAAGCGCGCGCCGATGCGTTTTTCTAACGCTCGTGCGAACAAGGCCTTATTCTCTATTGAAAATGCATCGAATTAATTTGCACAACGAACAAACGAGAAAGCTGTAGTTAAGAGAACGTTTACATATATATATATATATATATATATATACAGAGTGAAATTTTATCGAGTGATATTCAAAATAAGATCACTGTACAATTTTTAATCTGAAAAAAAACCCAATTGGAAAAAAACTAAATTAAAAACCACTGTCGCATCTTTTCACACGGAACCAGACTTGTGTTGCTCTGCAGCTCGTCACGACTTGCAAAGATTTGCCCAGAAGAGCGTTTATTGTTTCCATTCGAGCAAACGTACAGAATTTTTCAACGTTATTTACTTGAACTTGACCGTATATAATTCTCACTTCGTGGTAAATTTCCGAACTCGCGAACACTGATACGGAATGAGACGCGACTATTTTTCTATATATTATTCGATCTCTATGATCGTAAATGTTTGAAACGGGAGCGACTCGATGCGCGAGACACCGTCGAAACTGAATCGTTTACCTATCATATGCTCCAGTAGTATGTTCCATCCGATCACGAACGCCCAGAATTCACCGATGCTGACGTACGTGTAAACGTAAGCGGATCCGGCCTTGGGCACGCGTGTTCCAAACTCCGCGTAGCACAGCGCTGCCAATAACGACGTGAGGCCGGCCAGCAAGAACGACAGAATGATCCCGGGACCGGCGATGTCCTTCGCCACGGTGCCGGTGAGTACATAGATACCGGCGCCGACCATATGTCCGATCCCTGTAAACGAAGCGACGGCACCGATTATTCATTCGAACGGGTCTTACGGTTATATATATATATACATATATATATATATATATATATATATATATATATATATATATATATATATATATATATATAGAAATTCTCACACGGTTCTCTCATTTGAAATTACAGTTCCGAGAGAAGATCGGAACAGACATTCACTGTCGCTTAAAGAATAAATAGACAACCTGAACACAGCGTTTGCGAATAAGGATTTTAATTTGAAATGAAACACAGAAATGAAATTTCAAGTTTCTTCATTGTTAATACTAAATGGTGGTATGCGGTTCATCAACGAAAACTAATATCGTGTGACTGACCGTCGCGCGAGTTAAATATTCACAAAATTCCGGTAACGTCTATGGGAAGCTCAAGTTATGTCATCAAAGCCTATAGTATGGTTATGGTTATGTTTGAGGGGGGAGGAAGCTATCTTGCCTCCCGGCACTTAGACTCGAGGTCCATTATGCCTTCCCTCGACTTGATCAAAACTACTCGGGAAGTCTCGCTTCCTTCCAAAAGCCAGTCAGCCTGCCCGAATTTATAGACCCTAGTCCGGTCGCGGTGAGGAGAAACTCTCCAAACCGTCGTCGCCTTAAATTGACCCATGCCGGACATTCCGCGAGGAGGTGAATGGGTGTCTCGTTTCCCCCTCCCCATACCATCTACACTTTCCGTCCGTCCTTCGGCCTTGTAATATGTTCGTGGTAGCTCAGTCTCCCGTGTCCTGTGACAATTCGCATCAGGAGCCGGGAGAAGGATCTGCCACATGTATAAATCCTCTTCGTCCAGTCCTTGTTTGGGGCCTGACCTAAGAGTACCCTGTATTGACGACAACCGTCAATCTTTAGCCACCATTCTGAGTGTTCTGACTCGACCCACTCCCGAATGGCGCCCTTGGCCCAGCATCTCGCTAGCCCTGCGAAGGGCTCTGACCCCTCCACTGCGGGCCTGGCTCCTAATGAGGCCAGTCTGTCCGCTATTTCGCTCCCCCGTATGCCCGTATGACCCGGTACCCACAGAAGATGAACCTCGTTCTGGAAGGCCAGTCTGCCGAGAGCTATCTTGCATTCCAAAACCAAACTAACCCTATAGTATAGTACCTAATTAAGCCTTATCTTACAATAAGTACACATGTTATACTAATTATAAAATGTCTAGACGATAAGGGTATTTGTAAACAAAACCATAAATTAAAAATATTAATTAAGACATATGGTTTGTAACAGGACACAGTAACATTCCAATAATGTAAATAGATCACAATTATGTCCTGTTTAGATGATAAGAATTATTGTAAATAGTGTAAGATTCAAACGATAAAGCAGTCGGTAACTGATCTTAAAACTGTGCGGTTCGGCTCGAGTCCCCCCGATCGGTTTGTAGTTTTTAAAAAAACCCACAAGCCGCTATAAAAAACGAAATTCTCACATAGACAGTTCCCATCGATAATAACTAATGAACGTCCGGACTAGACGACATCGTCCGAGTTCTGCGAGAAGCCGAACCGACAGTTCCGATCGAACAAAAATGTCGGAAAAGTATACAAACCGATACGAATTTAGATTTAAGTAGACTTGTCACGATTACATTCGCAGTGTGACGTCTCCATGTAGTTTCATAATAAACGCCGCTCGTGTCTTTTTTTAAAAAAATAAATTTCCGTAACACCGGCACAAAACTCGCGCTATCTTGCGAGTGACCATTCTTTTGTTAACATTTTCAACAACACCCTGAACGACTGGGGCTCTCTCTCACCAATCACTGTTCGGATTTCATCTTTTATTTCGGAAATTGTTTTAGGATTATCAGCGTACACCTATCTCTCTTAACGCGACCCCAAACAAACCAGTCGATCGGTGTTGAATCGCAGGATCTCGGTGACTAATTAACACGTTGAATGGCGTCGGCATCACCGATGACCGGCATTCGACTTGTCTGCAGCGCGGTGGAGGTCATCGGCGACCGGCGACGCCGAGATCAGTAAGAACACGTAATTCTAGTAAAATTTTCAATATTATTATCGTTATTACACTGATGTAAGAAAAAATAATGGACCGTAAGTCATCGAAAAAACCGCGCTCCAACGCCGCGGGGATCACCGATGACCATCACAAAGATAAGTGTATAGAACATGACAATACAGTTCAAAAAAAAAATCTCAAGTTACTCTATAGTGAATAACAGTTGGCTGTGCGATTCGTAAATAAAAAAATAGTATCGTGCGAGTGACAGCCACGCGCTTTCGTTGGAATCTTCAAATCGATTCCTGTACAACTGCGGTTGCATCTCATCAATTACTCTTCAGACTGTCACGAGTGAAACGAAAAGAGACGTTATTCTACAGTTAGGTGCGATGTAAGAACGAGACGGGAACCGTGCACATGTTGTCGAAAACACTAGCAGTTAGTTTAATGCAATCGCTGCGATTGCCGTGTGTCTGATCGTTTCGCAATTGAACCTCTGCCAAATGCAGAACTGTGAATGCAATGCGCGTTTCGTCCTGTAGGTCGGAAACTGTTCTAGGATTATCGGCGCGCGCGCGCTCGTTCGACGCGACCCCAAACAGAGCAGTCGGACGGCGTCGGATCGCAGGATCTCGGTATCTAACAGATGTCCTCGTCACTGAAAACAACGCGATCCGGAAACTTCGTCGTCGATAAGACGATTATTTCGCCAGGCTCTGTGGCTTGTCGCGCCGTCCTGTTCGAACCGCACGTCCTCCACATCAGTTACATTCAATTCGGCTCGCAAGGAATTCTCTCTACCGTGTTTCGGTGGTATCTTCCTCCTCCATCCACAGCAATCGCTTCACCAGTCTGATTCTCGAAAACGTAACAACGACCCATGACTCGACCGGACGGCCGCCCTTTCTGTATGCAGCAGTAGTTCCTCAACTCTCGTCTTCAGATTTTCTTCGCCTCGGAGCCGTCAGTTTTGCCTGTCAATGTGTCCAGACTGTTCGGAACGAGCCTCGTCGGTTACAAGATCAATTTTTCAGAAACATCGTGTCGTTTCTCTACTATCCAATTAACACATCCCGACGCAATGATCGGTCTGCCGGCTTCAATTCTTGTGTTAATTGAACCACATAACCGTTTAATGATAAATCCTTATGCAAAATACGCCATGTGGTCGTCTGTTTTAGTTGTGGAATCGATATTCCTGGCTCTTCCGATACATCCTTTGACGGACCGAATCAATGTTTTCTTCAGAACGAGCGCTACGAACAAGTGCCATCCTTATCTCTAACCGATCCAGTCTCTAGAAATTCACTCACCAGTCGAAGAATTATTGAATCCGATCGGCAAGTATGTTAAAAATAATTTAAGAAATGTATTTCTTATAGGATGATCGTTTCCTTCATAATATAATTGAGCCGTTTTTTTCTGAAAGTGTTACAAGTTCATTTTTGGAAGAAATGAGTTAATGGTAGTTTTAATCAGACATAGATATCCCTTTTTTATATTTATAATCACACGGTCAGTGGCGTACAATGTCCTCATAAATTAATCAAGAGAAGACTAAATTTACTTGAACTCTATTCGTCCAAAGTGACTTAAACTCTAAATCGTTATCGCATGAGTGTTTTTGTGGAAAGTCCATTAGTAATAATGATAATTGAAAAAAACATTCTAATCGCATTAATTATCAATTATTTTATGACTTCAGTGTGCACTTCCCTACAAGAAAGAAAGTCACCCCCGGAAGTTTTCCCGGCAAGAAAGTGCACTGCCCTTTAAGCTAAGAACTGTTCAATCAACTGAGAACGACATAATTGTTATCGACCATAAATTTCTGTTGTCGAGTCATTCATTTTTTCAAAACGACAGAGATTTTCGAGCTGTGGAAACAGCACTTAGGACTCAGGACCATTTATATACTGATCGAGACTAATATAATGTAATGAAGATTGTCCGAGAAAAAAATTGGCTTCTTTTTATATAAAATGAAACGAGAAGATTTTGTCTCCACCGAATCTCTAGAAGAAGCAATGTCAAAAAGGAAAAACAATACGAACTGAGAAATTATACATTGGCCGAAGATATTATGCTTACGAGGTTTAAGCGGGACGAGACGCACAAAATTTTGTACAAAATCCCTATGGAAGAAAATGCACAATTTAAAGTTCTTGGTTTATTTGGAAAACGAGGAAGGCCTAATAATTTCAGCAAAATTACTATGTTACTCACTGCACACAACTTCAAGATTGATAACAAGAGAGAAATATGGAGAAAAGATGACTCTATTGTCTTACATCGTACCTCCTATTCACCATAAATACATCACTGTGTTAAGTGTGAACGAGAAATAAGACTGAAATATGAATAAGTTTGTCGTTATTAGTTTTATCTTAACGAAGCGATTTATTTTTCACACTTGTTTATTTATATAAATTCATCATAACTGAAATTATTTCTTGATAAACTCGATCGTTCGTTCACTTAATGTCTTCATTTCAATTATTATTTTCTAGATTAAAAAATACATTTCAGAGAAGCCAACTTCAATCAAAATATACATTTAACATTGCTATTATTTATATTTTTCATATTTTGTTATTATTGAAAGTGGTACAAGTCCATGTGTAGCTGACAAATCGTTTATTTTTCTTAGCATTTTTATTAATCATTAAATGCATAATGAAATTTAACAAGATTATAGTTCTGAAAACATTACCCGAATCGATTAACGTTTGCCAATATTTTCAAGTTGATTCAAACGCAAACCCTTAAACATCTCAACGTACGAATAAACGGACTTGCACCACTTTCGAAGACAACGACTCAATTGCATTATTTCAATGCGTTGTTTCGTTGTTGTATACGAAGCCATTACTAAGAATCGGAATGTCAGAACCTAACAAAAATCAAAGAAATAAAGCTGTGTCGGTTTGACAGCTGTCGAATGTAAACGCTTAAAAATTTCCATCTCGATTAGAACACCGTTTATACGGATGGTCGGTGATTGGCAGTTTAAGGCGCTTCGACAGCAAAGTTCATTAGTGCCCGATCCATGTGCAAAGAGCGAAGACCCTAGTTTTTATTCATCAATCAGTTATCAACCATTTTTAACTGTATATTAGGCTGTAACACATCGGGTTGCCGAATTGAAGTCGGTCAAAGGTGAGTCGACCGCGATTGAGAAAGGTTCTGTGTAATGTTTTACAAGTTCAGGCATTTGGAATCGACTAATGTACTCTGTACCCCACGATTGTCTTTAAATACGGAGTTATTATTTTTTTTATTTTTTTATACCCTTTGACAGGATGGTGCCCACAAAAGATTTGCGTCTACTTTTTTTATATGAGTTCAAGCCGGGACACAGTGCAGCGGTAACAGGTAGAAATATCAATGGAGCTTTCGGGGAAGGGTCGGCTAGCCAGAGTACAATTTGATTATGATTCAAAAAATTTAATATGAATCTCGACAATGAGCCTCGAGAAAGGCCCAAAACCATCGTGAATGAAGAACATTCGAGAGCCACGATGGAAGCTGATCCACATACATCAGTTCGAGCTCTCGCATGTGATTTTAGTGTTAGCGTTATGACTGTTTCTCGTCACCTCGCCGCAATAGGAAAGGTGAAAAATCTCGATAAGTGGGTGCCGCACGAATTGACAGATGGTCAGAAACCGAGACGCTCAGAGGTGTGCTCTTCATCGATGATTCGAAATGATAAAACTCGCTTTTAAATCGAATCATTATTCGTGATGAAAAGTGGACTCTGTATGATAACAGAAGAAGATCTGGACAACGGTTGAGTGCAAACGAAGCTCCAGGATAGGCGCCCGAGCAATGATTACACCAATAAAATACTTATGGTTAATGTGCGGTCGACAAATAAAGGAACAATCCGTTATTCTTTTTTAAAATCAGGCGAAGCAATTACGGCCGATTCATATTGCCGCGAAATCGACAACACGAATGAAAAATTAAAAACAAGTCAGCCAACGCTGATCAATAGATATCGGCCGATACTATTGCAAGACAATGCTCGACCACCACATGCATCTCGAATCGCAATTTCCAAATTGAATTCATCGAATTATAACATTTCACCGCATCCCCCCTTATTCAGCAGATCTTTTCCGCCACTCGGAATATTATTCAAGAAATGAAAAATTCCGAAACCAAACGGAAGTGATTCGAGGATTCGAACACTTTATAAACTATAGAAAAATCCGCTTTTTATAAAAATCGGATAGACAATCTAAGCAAAACACCATTGAAGCCGACTGAGCATATTTTGATTAAATATGTGTTGTTTTGTTGAAAATATTGCGTTTCAATTCTCACCTAGAAATTCCCCAATTTCATATGTCACAGACTAATAGTTCTCAACGTTATCCCAATCGTAATATTTTACAAGTGTTTGTCTTTAAAAAAAATATTTTTTTCGAAATAGTGAAATATTGCAATATGGATTACTCTACGGCAGGTATGTACAATATCTATTGTGTATTATTTCTAATAATAGTAAATTGAGTTGTATTAATAAAATAGCTTTTTAAAAAAATATAAATTATTAAGGTTGGTCGGTTATTGGGGATTTAGGGCGCATCGACAACAGAGGTCATTAGCGCCCAAACACAAATTATAAATTAAAAACACACCCCGTTTGCGCACTTGCATTCGAATCACCCCTTAATTCGAAACGTTAATGTATGTGTGCCAAACGCTTTTGAATATGTCATTAAAAAATATTTCTCTAAACGAGAGATAAGGATAAAACACATGAAATGAACTGGATTGTAAAAATACTTAATCTTGATTGGACAATACGTATAAATATAATAAAAAGAGATGAACTCTTCAGGACAGTAAAACATTTAAAATACTGTGATCTGATATTAGGATTCACAGGTATTTTCGTGAAAAAACACTTTAAAATAAGCCCGATGGCTTGACATGCATGACGACACAACATGTTAAAATATATCAAGATTGGGAAGAACACTAAATCATGCTAAAAAGTCCAGTCTCCTTTACGAAAGTCAAAATGTAATCTGCGGCGTCGTTGTCGTCCCCTAAATTTATGGAGATGTCCCCCGACAGACCCAGACGATTCCTAATCCTCGCATAACGATCGCATCGTGTTAAAAGGTGTGACACCGTCAGAGCAGTGCCGCACGTGTCCCACATCGGCTGGCCTTCCTTTTTCAGGATAAAAGAGTGAGTTAGTAATGGATGGAATGTAATAATGGAAAGGTTCGTTCAGCTTTTCGGGGAAGGTGTTGTGACGCATAAAGTGCAAAAAAATGCTCAAACAATGGAAGAGGTCTGAAAGAGCATTGACGATTTCGTCGACTCAAAGCAGTCCCATCATTTTTTTGACGACAGATTCGTCAATCGCCCAACAAACGGAGTAAAGTTACACAGAATAACGGTAGACATTTCGAGGATTTATACATCTAATATATTTTTTGATTTGAAATTCCCTGGAGATACATTTTGTTATTCCTGCTAGACAGATCCATAGTGTTTTTTTTTTGCAAACATTTTTAGCAAATGTTCTAAAACTTTTAACATAAAAAGTATTATATATATATATATATATATATATATATATACAAAAAGCACAAACGTATTATTAGTCATAAAAATTTACTAAAAATTTTCAAAGCGTTTGACATGACTATTTAACACGTTTGCGGATGGCTACTGCAAATGCGAGTATCTTCTCGCGAGAGTATCTTCTCACTTTAATTTTCATTGTCAGAACGATGGAAAAACTACCTGTCTAGTCTGCGTTCATCATACATAAACAATATCTGGCTCCCGTCTTTCTATCCAAATCTCCCATCCCCGTGTTAATCAGAAAATGTTCACTTTAAAAAAATGCGACTAGAACATTCGCGGTACTGTTTTGTCCAAGCTTTCATACTACGGTCGGAAACGTGTCATTCCACGCGGCCATTTTAATATTTTGCTACGGTTTTATGATGGACGTGACAAAATCAAGTTCGTTCAAGCAGTAATCGCAGTACACGTATGAGTTGTTTAATTTGCAATTCCATATCTTCGTTGTTTTATTGGGTGTTGAAATTAATTCGTAGCGTTTCCTTCATGAAAAAAGATCGTTTATTTTAAATGAAATTGAAAAAAACATATCATTAAAAGTATTGTCCATCGTTAGCCACTACTTTTTCCCATCTTTCGGGCAGGAGACGAATACCACGTCGGAGGAACGCCTCGTCTTTAGATGCAATCCACGAATCGACCGATTTTTTGCAATCTTCCCCAGACAGGCCGTGACTCATCGATGGTAATCAGAACGAGTGGTAATCAGAAGGAGCAATATCTGGAGAATACGGTGGATGGGGTAGGACTTCCCATTCGAGCGTTTCCAAGTATGTTCTGACCGGTTTTGCGACGTGCGGACGAGCATTGTCGTGCTGCAAAATCACTTTTTCGCGTCTTTCAAAGTATTCCTTCAAGTTTTTTCTTCAATGCACGGCTCGAGCGCATCGATTGTAGTCGGTAGCGATGACCAGTGATGGTTTCATTCGGTTCGAGCGGCTCATAGTAGACCGCACCCTTATGATCCCACCAAATACAGTGCATGAGCTCGGATCCATGGATATTTGGCTTCGCCGCTGGTGTCGATTGTTGGCCGGGCTTATCCCATGACTTTCTGCGCTCGGGATTGTCGTAATCGATCCACTTTCATCGTCCGTGACGATTCGATTCAAAAATCTCTTCCTTTTCTCCCGTCGAAGCAGCAGTTCACAGGTAGAAAAACGCCTTTCAACGTCCCTCGGTTTCAATTCGTACGGGACCCAATTTCCTTGCTTTTGGATCATTCCGATGGCTTTGAGTCGTCTTCTTACCGTTGACAAGTCAATTCCCGACGATTCAGGAAATTCTTGAAGTGTTTGACATGGGTCTTCATTAAGCGATGCCTCCGATTCTTCATAATCGAACTTTTTCGTCTGTACAGGTCGTTCCTTGTCTTCCGAGTCGAAATCACCACTTTTAAAACGTGCAAATCACTTCCGACACGTTTGCTCAGCTACAGCATAGTCACTTATTTTCATGTTAAAGTAATGAAGTGAAACTCCTCTCAAAATCAATTTATCCGACACATAGTTCGACATATTCGATAGAGTGCAAAGTGTTGTTATTTACGCTTCGACCGAATGACATATACAGAAACTGACGCCTAAGGACAGCTGTTTCACGGGGAATATTTGGTTAAAGAGAACAACGGAAGAATGTACTATCTACCCCGTCTCTTGTAAAACGCTACGAATTAATTCGAACACCTAATATTTTCACCATATACCATTTATTTAGAGCGTCAAAAGATGGATTCATTCGAGAGACAGGCTAAAAGAGTACTTGGAATCGCTTACTCTTGTAATGTTTCCAGTATTGTTTTTATGGAAATAGTTGCTTATCTATATAATGAAGCATTTCCGTTCCTTCTATGTTAGTTTTTAGTATATTGAGTTTTTAATTTTTGTTACCGCGAACGATACAGTCTCGAAGCAATAGTTTCGATGTGGATTTTTTTATTCAGTTTCTCATGATATTTAGAATTTCTTTCACATCTTATACATACTACATATGCGGTATGAAGCGCCGTTGTTAGCTAAACAATCCACACGGAAACAGCACTACATTTTTCAGTGGTCGATTTTCTGAATGGAAGAAAATAAATACTTTGAGACAACACTGCTAATACAGTATTTCCTTCATACGAATATGCTTTCTGTGTCTGAATGTAAGATCAGATATCAAAAGGCTCTCGTCAGATTCCATTGAACATACATTGAAATTAAGTTTATGGAGAGTGCTCGTAACAACTCAAACACTATAAGCGGATTCGGACCGGCCGAGAATCTGTTAAGCAAAAATAAAATGAAATTTTAACAAACACATCCGACAATTTCCATCGAGTAAGAACTCCTGATAGTATTCAATGCAAGTGAATAACCAAATGAAAAGATAAAAAAGGACAGTGGATCGTACGATAACGATGAAGGATGGGAAAAAACATGTGCCGGTCATATACAACGGAAGCAGTTAGAGCGAGTCGTTGAATATGTACTCGATATGAGAAGGTCAGTACACGGCGAGCAAATCGAAATCAGGACGTTTGCATGTTTTTTAATGCCTGTCCGTACGTATGAAACCTTTATGCACACGTATCGAGGATTAGAACTGCGATCCAAGATATTAAATTTCGTCCCAGATTCTGGAACCAACTCACCCAGTAGAGTCATATCGAACGTGTTGAGACACCGTTTCAACGGCGTCTCCATAACGTCCCCGTCGAGCTGCTTTGTGCGATTCATCTTTGTGCATATTCCGCTCATCACGTGGCCCAGAATCATGGTGCGCGCTCCAGGCATTCTGATGTCCTGAAACAAAATAACATCGATGTCATAATAATAATAATAACAATGAATAATATTGAACTGAAAGAAACTGTAGAGCTGCGCGCAATGTTGCCGTGTGGAACGGAGACGTTAAGGAAGAATCATCTACCGTTCTTGTACTCAAATAGAAAGATTCTAATAGAGCGAACGATTTTCTAGGATCCACCGTCAACAAATACAGACATTCACAGCGCCGGCGTACTAGCCAACGTTCCTTTTCTGTCAATATTCTCTCTCTCTCTATTCGATTGACACTGATGACGACAGCTGCAGAGTTTTTAGAAATTAGAAACGTTTAAAAGTTCTTCCATCGCCTCTGTCCACCTGTCAATGCTCTGATTACATTATCTTCAATAGAAAAACGGAGTGCTTATTTGTTCAATTCCGTGTCCTACAATCTATTTCGACTCTTCCACGGCCATAAAGTTGGAATGAAGGAAATGAAACACAATAGGTTTTAGAAAATTCGAGAAAACGAAATCGAAAAATTTCTAGAAGATTTTAGACGCGTGTCCCTGGGTGTTGTCAGAGATTCAGAAAGATTTGGAGTTGTATAGAGAACCCTGATTCGAGCATACGAGCCGTCAGACTGACGAGTCGAGCTAATCCTCCAGACGATGAAGCGTGCAACGACAGTCTCGAGGATTTTTTCACGGATTCCTCGCGAACGAATACTGGCCATGACATGCGAAGATCATCAGAGATCATTTAATGTTTGCTCATTTAATAAAATTTTAGGTAAACTTTCATGTGTATGTACGTATATATATATATATATATATATATATATATATATATATATATATATATATATATATATATATGTATATGTATTGTATAATATAGATATATATGTACAGTAAAGCCTCGTAGTATATCAGTAATTTTATGGCACGGTTTTTTATATGCAAGGGAACGAAACGGGGCCAAGATTACGATCAAGACGGAACACTGAGACATTCTGTCGGTACTGACTGATTGATATCTTCGAGTCACCGAATTTATTTTATTCAGATTACACGTTGACGATTTCTATTGATGAAACAATTTTAAAAATGAAACATCTCGATTAAATATCACGGTTTTTCGAAACAACTCGTTAAGGTGGGGTGTGCGGGTATTATTAAAATAATTTATTGAACATTTTGTAATTTCTGTTGATATATTGGATAGAGGAAAAGAAGATAATTAAAAACGTTATTTTTTTAATCTGAAACGCAACAT
>CM068313.1:59178876-59201376 GCA_034766995.1 Acanthacorydalis orientalis
GTATAAATCTGTCTCGTTCAGTCTTTGTGAATGAGTAAAATACGAAATTTAATATTTCTGTTCTTGTCACAAGTTTAACGAAACGTTCAATGATTAAATTTAATTTAATGATTGATTTTATTCGTTCATACTTTCAGTTGATCCGTGCAAATCATGGAGAGGGATAATTTAAATTTTCTTCGGCGTGTTGCGACAGTTTTACATGTGTGTGTACATACAAAGAGGATGAGAACATTATCGTGTACACGGTGCACACGGAATGCTGCCAACTTGTCACCAGAGTGATCAGTTTAGTGAAGTCGTCGTCCGCCTATAATCCCCATTTATGAAAGAATTGAACGACCACCACTGTGAACAGTTTTGAGATGGCGAATCCGAACTGTTAGAGTGGTGTTTTTTTTTATTAAAACATTATATGCGTGGTCGCCATGCGCGTTAGGAGGGAAACTTCTGTAAGGAAGTGCGCAGGATAGCAAACAGTATTAGGCCTTGTTCGCACGAGCGTTAGAAAAACGCATCGACGCGCGCTTTTTTTCATCTTTTCAATGAAACATACGGAATCTCGGTGTATCTTCTCACATGCAGGCGTTTATTTGACGCGCGTTAGAAAATATAGAACTCGATCGATTTCCAGCGCCGAGAGTTTTGCGTTCAAGTGAACAGAACGTATGGAGGAGGGCGTTTTCGTTCGCACGGGCGTTTAAAAAGCGCCGAACGACGCCGAATTTGTCGGCCGGCCTTGCTCGCACGTCGGTACCGATCGCAAGCACAACAGAGGACGGCAGACGGCGTTTACGAAAATGACTGTATTTGATACTGAAACTTTTATTTTGGTGGAGGTGGAATCGAGATCTCTGTTGTATAACAAACGTTTACCGAATTGTTCAAACAGAATTTCGAAGGAGGACACGAAGACGGAAGTCACTTAGAAAATAATCCGAAATCGGGAAAATATCGTAGATAACAATATATATACATATATACATGTATATATATATATATATATATATATATATATATATATATAATTGACATTATTCATCTTTCATAGATTTGAATTAATCGGCCGTAAGAACTGTTGATATCCGTTTCTTATTTGAGCACAAATTCTATTGGTTTTAATTTTAATACTTTTTCTAAGTACCTCGTACGGTCCTTTTCTTATTTACTTATCTATCTACCATAGTCGATATAATATTTAACTTATACGTGCGTCTTTATTTCGATACGTTAAAACCGCAATTATTCTCGCACCAATCTTATACATTACATGGTTTGTTGTAAACGGCTGGCTAAATAAAGTCGTCTCGGCGGATTTCCTAAGATGGATAACGTTCAACATCGTGCACTGATACCGTTTTTATGCTGAAAAGGAGTTAAAAAACGAGATGAAAAATGTGTTAGATGAGCGCGCATCTTCGTTTATAGCTGTAATGAGATCGACTTCACTAGCTGGACATGATCGAACGAGCTTGGAGGTCACAGGGATCATCTGAACGTCGTAAAAGTGTACCGGCACCGGAAACCATGGATAAAGTGTCCGACATTCTGTCAGCGGATCGGCGGTCGACCGTGTCCGAAACTGTTAAAGCTGCACGCATCTCATTTCATATCTCGACCGAAGAATTGTGCATCGAGAAGCTAAAGCTACTTTTGCACCGAAGCTGAAGAGTGTAGTGTTGTCGCACCGACCTGATATACGTTTCGGGAAGAGAATAGATGAAAATATTAGAAAAGTAAACAAAAATGATAATGTTTTGAACCGATTTGCTCTTCTTACGTCACCATGTACAAAATCAGTTCTCATAGTTTTTTTTCTGTTAAGCGACTGTAACGTTCAACAAAACTTTCATCAATTGGGCCGTTTTTTTTTGAAACTGATACAAGTCAATTTTTGAAAGAAATGAGTCGATGGTAGTGTTTTAGTCAGACATAGATATCACCTTTTTATATTAATAATCACACGGTCGGTGGCGTACAATATCCTCGTAGATTAATCAAGGGAAGTTGAACTCTAAATCGTCATCGCAGGAATGTTTCTGTTGAAAGTCGAATAAGTCCATTCGTAACGATGATGATTGAAAGAAAAACATTCTAATCGCATTAATTATTTCACTACTTTAGTGCGCACTGCCCTTTAAGTTAAGAATTGTTCAATCAACTGACAACGACGTAAACATTATCGACCATGAATTTCTGTTGTCGGGTCATTCATTTCTTCCAAACGGCAGAGATTTTCGAGTTATGGAAACAGCACTGAGGAATAAGGACCGTTTATATACTGCTCAATGTAATGAAGAATTACCGGGGAAAGAAAATAGCTTCCTTTTGTATGAAATGAATCCCTAGAAGAGGCAATATCAAGCAGGAAAACAATACGGACGGAGAAATTATGCTGGATGAGGTGTAAACGGGACGAACCGCACAAAATTTCCTACTAAATCTCTATGGGAGAAGATGCGCAATTTAAAGTTCTTGATTTATTTAGGAAACGGGGAAGGCCTAAAAACTTCAGCAAAATTGCTCTGTTATACCACTGCACACAACTTCAAGACCTGTAACAAGAGAGAAACATAGAGATACGATGAGTCATTGCCTTACATCGTACCTCCTATTCACCATAAATACATCACTGTGTTAAGTGTGAACGAGAAATAAGATTGAAATATGAATAAGTTTGTCGTTATTATTTTTATCTTAACGAAGCGATTATATTTCACACTTGTTTATTTATATAACTGAAATTATTTCTTGATAAATTCGCTTATTCGTTCACTTACCTGTCTTCATTTTAATTATTATTTTTCACATTAAGAAATACATTTCAGAAAATTCGACTCCAATTAAAATGTAAATTTAAAATCGCCATTATTTATATTTTTCATAATTTGTTATCACTGAAAGTGGTACAAGTCGATTTGTAGCCGAAAAATCGTTGATTTTCTTTAACATTCTTATTAATTATTAAATGCATAATGGAATTTAACAAGTTCGTAGTTTTAAGAAAAACATTGCCCGAATCGATTAACGTTTACCAATATTTTTAAGTTGACGCAAACGCAAACACTTAAACAACTCAATGTACGAATAAACGGACTTGTACCACTCTTGAAGACAACGGCTCAATTTTATTATTTCAATGCGTTGTTTCGTTGTTGTATACGAAACCATAACTAAACAGAGGAATGTGACAACCTAACAAAAATCAAAGAAATACAGCTGTGTTAGTTTGACAGCTGTGAAATATAACCGCTTAAAAGTTTCGATCCCTATTGGAACATCGTTTATACGGATGGTCGGCGATTTGAGGATTAAGGTGCTTCGACAGCGAAGTTCATTAGCGCCCGATCCATTTGCATAGAGCAAAGCTATTAGTGTTTGTTGAAATATTAACAACTTAATTATTGTGTATGTTTAGCTTCTAATTTTCAGTTGTTTATGGCGCCACCGTTCTAGTTGCCGTGGATACATGTTTATAAAAAACAAGCCAACTACTCTGTATCACATACACACGGATTTTTGTCTGAATTATGGTTTTACATCGATGAAGTTATTTATATAGTTCTAAACTGTGTTTCTTTTCTCATTGTATAATCATTGAAAGCTCGAAATACTAATAGTTTTCATTCACCGATCAGTTGTCAACCATTTTTTAACTGTATGGTAAATATTATGCTGCAAGTTGCCGAATTTCAGTCGGCCAGAGGTGAGTCGATCGCAATTGAGAAGGGCTCCAGGCGTCCCTGTCAAAGACAGCGGCTCAATTGACTTATCGCCGTCGATTTTAATTCATTTTTTTTCCTCCTAGCATCAAATCCGAAACCGTAACACAATCATCGAATCTCAAACACGTGTCGAAAAACACACACACAAACAACTGATACGAAATCCGTGAACTCGTTATCTATTGATAACGATCGTTAATTACGTTGTTATCTGTATTTCGATACAAAAAAAAAAACCGCGCCGGCACCGATTGTGTTTCCACGAAATTCAATATTAGCGATACGATTTCGACAAGTTTGTTGTCTTGCTATTCGCTCGGTCGACGTCTCGAGCGTCTGTTCGCAGAAACGAAATCGATCTGATAAGAGCGGCCACTCGACACCGACAATTAAATCGACGAAACTTCTTCAACTAATTCGATAGGTTCGAGTGGTCGATTGACGTTTCTGTACGGATTTCGAGTGTGTTTGTAGCGGCGATATCCGTCTAATGAAAAAACTGAACAATGCGTGACGACCATCGAGACATCGTTCCTCTCGTCCGGCTCGACAACGTCGCTTGTGTCTGTAACTTTTTTCCCTCTCCGCACATTCTCAACTATTTACAGTTATTATCCGCCACTCTGATCTTTTCATTATCGTGTGCGAAAGAGGCGATTGTTCGCTTTCGTTACATGACAGTCGGCAGTCACGGGTGATGATGTTTTTTTTTTAAACACAGTGCCAAACCATTGCAATTTTATTTTTTATTCCTTTTATTAATTCAAACTTCCAAGGATTACAATATTATCCTATTAACCAAATTTTATTTTGAATTATAGTAAATATTTTAATTCTTCTTACTTGAATTGGAGCTCGTCCAGTTGAAGATCCTTATATTCTTACAGGTCAAATCTTAACTATTATATATTTTTTTTATTTTATTATTAATCCCATAACTTTATCATCTTGAGATAATATATTAAAAATTTAATTAATGAACTTGAATAAGTATATGCTTTGAAAGCATAATATAGAAGTAAAACCTTCTATTAATTTTACTTAATTTATTTAATAAATTAAATAAATTAATATAATAACCTTTAAACCTAAAAAAAATAATAAATTATTTAAAGAAATAGGTAAAAAACTTTTTCAAGCCAAATATATTAATATATCATAACGATAACGAGGTAAAGTTCCTCGCACTCAAATAAAAATAAAACTAATAATTGTTAATTTAATATAAAAAATATGAGAAAAAACCAAGCACGTATCGACGGTGCGAATTGATTCGGTGCCCTTTTTTAATAGAAAACGAACGGTTCGTCTATGGAACGAGAGAACTTGCACAAATATTACGCATCGGTCGTCCGACGGGGTTCTCGATCACTTAGAACGGTTAGGAAAATCAGAAAACAGAATAATGTACAGGAATTTGATGATCACGAACCGCAATTGTTTTTCTGCCGACCCGATATACTATACTGTTCGATTTTATTTGAAAATTTAAATTTATTCTTTTTTTTATTCTCCGACACCCGCGTATCGCGAGAAATATTCGTTTCGGTGCGTTTTATGAGCGCCCGTTGCTGGAAAAAACATACGAGGTTGACAATTAAGTAATGCGACCGATTTTTTTTCTCGGCCTGTGGTAACACTGCGAACCTGTACCTCCGCCACCGTAATAGCAGATCCCTACTCTCTCGACTGAGACCTTGACCACCCTCGTACGATCATTTCTTCGCCAGCTGTTTAGTGTTTTGTAACAACGCGCGAGTAGTGCATGTCACGAAAATGGAACAGAGAAATTTATAATAAATTTATATAAGATTGTCTCGAGCAGGTTGAAAGTGATCCTACTCTTCTCGATCGAGTTATTACTGGTGATGAAAGTTGGTTCTTTCAATATGACCCCGAAACTAAACGACAAAGCCAACAGTGGCTGTCTCCTGGAGCACCAAGGCCAAAGAAGGCGAGAATGAGCAAGTCCAAAGTGACAACCATGTTGATTTGGTTCTTCGACAGCAAAGGGGTGGTTCACGAAGAGTTCGTACCACGTGGACAAACCGTAAATCAAGTATTCTACCGCAATGTGCTCGAAAAATTACGAAAAAGGGTGCTCAGAGTGCGTCCAGAGATCGCGAAGACTTGGGTTCTGCATCACGACAATGCTCCCTGTCACAGTGCGTTCAGTGTCTCTCAGTTTTTGGCGTCTAAAGGCATCGCAACGTTACCACAACCACCCTATTCACCGGACATGTCACCCTGCGACTTCTTCCTATTCCCCCATATGAAAAAATTCGTCAAAGGTCGACATTTTGACTACGTTGAAGATATCCAAGAATCTGTGACGAGGGTACTCGGAGAGGTCCCACAAGAAGTGTTCCAGAATTATTACGAAAACTGGAAAACTCGCTGGAATAAGTGTATAGATGCGGGAGGGGACTACTTTGAAGGGGATCGCAGCGATGTACCTTAATTTTTGAATATACTCGATTTTTGAATTTTGTCGCATTACTTAATTGTCTGACCTCGTATATATATATATAAAACGTAAATCAATTTCGAAATAGCAGTGTGTAAAATAGAAATAAATCCCGAGTACTCGTGCGTCGTTCCGATTCAACTAACGCCGTCATTTCGTCGTCACGAACTGAGGGAGGACACCGGGCGGCCTTCTCCGTCCTTAAGGGGTTAGGTACACTTGTGACTTTGATTTTTTTAAAAAAAGTTTTTTTGCATTTTCTGAAAGTATAATATTTCAAATATATTGTGTCACAATTTCAAGTAAATCGGAGCTTAATTTACGGAGATATATGACTTTAACCGAAAGCATCTCGAGCGGCCTCGCAACAAATTTTTATATACGTGTAAATCGTACCCAAAACTTTAAACGCGTTTTTCTCGAAACAACGTTTTCAAAGTCGGTGCGTAGAAAATCTCAAGAACGGCTCAACCGATCCTTATCAAATTTTAACCAGTTATTTCTAATGTAATTGTGGTGTACTTGTCAGCGAGATATTTTTAATTTTGACTTTATTTTTTTTAGTAGAACCTAAAAATGACCGATTTTTTTGGTGAAAAAAAAACTTTTTACTTTGAACATCCGCCATTTTGTAAAAAAATAAAATGTTGATAAAATCTCTCCGATAATTACACAAGAATATTATATTTTACTAACTCTTTACGCTTTTTTCTGTTTCAGATGATTTAGTCAAGAGTTATGTTACGCACTACAAAAACAAATTTTTTTTGGACCTCTGGCACACTGGCAGTAACTCGGTTATTTATCACTCTTTTTACTTGAAAAAATTACTGTAACTTCTTAAAATATGTATCTTTCGAAATTAGAAACTTTAATCAGTAAATATTCAAAACTTTCTTTAAAACAAATTCTCAAAAAAAGCATTTTTTTTGGCTTTGCAACTATACCTAACCCCTTAAAGCGTTCGTCGCCAGCACGACATTTTCAGAGCCACCGTACGTTCCTCGACGGTGCCCGCGCCGAAAGCATCATTTAGTCTTTCGAGCGGTTTCTGCTGCTCGACCGTCCGTTTTGAACTCGTGCGCAGATCGTTCTCATCCGCTTCACTTCCATCTTGAATTCAAAATAGCCCGACTCGATATGAAATCGATGACGAAACCCGAGTTGACGATGTTACCCGAACACAGATCGACAGATGCACGTCAGAACGACGCGACGAGATGACACATTCGTCGGAAGAAGAACCGAAACCGGGATTCGGGGAAAAGTAAAAACTGAAATTGTTTTCCTACCGATCCGATATTTTCTCGTCGTCTTAGGATTCTCGAGTGTCGAACGTACCGTCCGAAAGTCGCTCTACGTCTCGGCACGAGCTCGCAGAACAGTAGTCGACACGACGGGCGTCCGAAAAGCAGTCTTACAGAGAGCAACGTCTCCGTCGACCGAAAGTGCATTTCGAGACTTCCGATCGACTTCGGCACTCCGGAACGAACAAACTCGTGTTCGATCGATCGATCCGCGAAACTGAACCGATTCTGCTCGTGTCCATTTCGAACAACGGAGCGAATCATCGAACGAGAGGAACGTACGCGAACATCGTGAACAGCAATCGTTTTTGTACCGACCTAGTGCGTGATCTCACATTAAAACATTTTCAAGATGAGAAAGTGCGCGCGTACATATCAAGCTCGGTGAAGACTCTGGCGAAGGCGCTCGCAGTCGCTTTTAACGAAATCCAATTGCCGTACAGTTTTGACTTAGATCGGTCGATGGACTGAATCTCTTATAGGAATTCATATGAGAATTTCTTCCAGTAATCCTGCTAATATTGTGTGCCTAAACATCTCGCTCGACACTCGTACGGTCCACAGAACAAATAACATGTGAAGTCCTAATGTCGCCCGTATGATTTTTCAAAAGTAAATTATCATAATACTTTAATGCTAGTACATTTATACACTCTTTACAATTATCTCAAAAATTTGCATGCTCACCGCATACATGTTTTCTACAATTTTCACATGCTTTACGGTCTCTTCCGACACATATTCGACGCCGAGCTCCCGGGGATGTTTTTCTCTCTTTTACACTAGATTCGCCTGTTCAAGCGGATGGTTACGAAAAGTCTTCAGGCGCGTTAGTATCTCGCTGAAGGCTGTCGATAGGGTGAAGCGACGCGCTGCCGCCTGGTTCCCTCGGTCGCCACTGCATTCCTTCGTGCACTAACTGAGATCCAAGCTCTTCGAGCAACAAACGTCTTCGAAACAGTTGATTTTCATTCCGAGTCGGTGTTCTGTTCGAAGCCACATAACATAAGCGTTGACTCCGAGATACGTCGATTATATTGAAAAATAAACATGATGGCCAGCGGTTGATTTTCATCTTTACTGTGTCCAGTGTATCGACACCCGCTTTTGTCTTGTTATAAAAATCAATTGTTTCTGGTAGTTTTTGTTTTTAATCAGCAGAAGTTGTATCGTACTGATGATGAATACTCATCACTCGAAAAATCTTTCATTCTTTGAGAACATATTCTCACCCAAGTTACCCCATCCGTGAAATAAAAATCGCTTGGATATATTGATCGCCGGCGAATGTCTTTTTTCGCGGAAACCGGTAAAAATGTTCTATCGGATCTTACCGTGCCGACGATAGTATTTTCCTTCCTCGACAGTAGGTGATAAAAAAACTATCGCGTGTGACATTTCGACCTTTCAAAGGTCTTTCACTGAACCGAGTACTACTCTCTGTCGCCGATTTCGTTCCGACGCCTCGTCTGGTCCATTTCCCGTATACACTTGCACGATCCAGGCCAAATCTGTTCTACAATCACATAGAGCCAAAATTTTTACTCCACACTTTGCAGATTCCGCCGGCATGTACTGCCTGCATTGGATTCAGTTGTCGGAGAGGAACGAGTTTTTCTTCCCTGACACCAGGCACCTTATGCAGTGAGCGTTCAATCCATCGATGCTCTTCTCTCGAGTGTGTGCATATACGACCGCGACGATTTTTACGGGAATAGCGACAGTTTTGTTGCTAAAAGAATACTTTATTTAGACACACACACACACACTGTGCCGACTGTATATTCGCACACGATGCAGTCGGTCGTACGCTGGTGACGCTCGCTTACACACTGGCTGACATCCCTTAGCACCCTGTCTGCGTGATGCTTCCAGTTCGCAGATGTCAGATCGATCGGTCAGTGAAATATCCTTGACACTGCCCGAATGGACGTCGACCTCGAAAAGCGATCAGCTGTTCGTATACAGTGATATTTTCACACGGGCTATACAAGTGAGGTAGGTTGTTTACCCATTTATTCCATGAATCACCGATAGCGGCATTCCAGTCGATCACTTTCATCATCGGCACGAATAACTCCAGTGAGTTATTTAAAACGCTTCTTGGACACGGTAGCTAGAAATATTGGTCGATCGTTACTATAATTCCATAAGTTATCTGTAGATTCTCCATGAGAGTTATAGACGCCGGTAAAAAGTATTCCAATGTACGCTTGAATCGTAACATGATCCATGTGTTTCCAATTTCCACTGAGTACTCGCTGACCTTCTATATTTGTATTGTCAATGACGATTTTTTGTATAGATTGGATAAATCGTAATTCGAAATGATCTTCGATGCTCCCGATTCGAAAAGTAAAGTGACGGTGTCATTCCAGCTTCTTCCTTGAATATATTTTTACCTCGTGTCTTTCCACATCGATTGCTCAGTACATCTGTCCATCTAACTTTCTCATCTTTCGATCCGTATGTAGTCTCTAACGGTACTTCATTCTCGTAGATATGACCACACTCTCTGCGAGCAGTTGTTCATTATCTTCTTCTGTGTGTCACGGCCCATGACTCATCAATACAGGCGGGTTTTGTAAATACTCTACTTATGACACTCACTACCACTTATGACTTACACTTACTACTTATGAGACTTATAGACATCGGCTAAAGGTATTCCAATATATGCTTGAATTGTAACATGATCCATGTATTTCCAATTTTCACTAAATACTCGCTGACCTTCTATATTTGTATTGCCAATGACGATCTCTTGTATGGATTGAATAAATCGTAATTCGAAATGATCTTTGATGCTACCGATTCTAGAGGTAGCGGAACGTGTCATTACAACTTCATCGTTCGTTATATTTTCAGCTCGTGTCTCTCCTTGTCGATTGCTCAGTACATTTGTCCGTGTAACTCTATTATCTTTTGATCTGTATGTAACCTCTAACGGTACTTCTGGAATGGGCAAGATATTTTCTCGGACGAATCCTTACTCTCTGCGAACAGTTCTCCATTATCTTCTTCCGCGTGTCCCGTGACTCATCGATGTGCATTTTACACACATTCTATTTTTATATAAACATATAAATTCTGTGCGGGGTGAAATTTCACCCGAAGAGCGTAGGCGTAAATTGTCCATGTATTGGAATATAAATAATTTTATATACTTAACGTTGACCCTTCTTGGCTGCGATTATAATTTTAACTAAATAGTAAAGAACATAAAATTGCAACATGTATCTTTAGCTAGTTATACGAGGTCAGACAATTAAGTAATGCGACAAAATTCAAAAATCGAGTATATTTAAAAATTAAGGTACATCGCTGCGATCCCCTTCAAAGTAGTCCCCTCCCGCATCTATACACTTATTCCAGCGAGTTTTCCAGTTTTCGTAACAATTCTGGAACACTTCTTGTGGGACCTCTCCGAGTACCCTCGTCACAGATCCTTGGATATCTTCAACGGAGTCAAAATGTTGACCTTTGACGAATTTTTTCATATGGGGGAATAGGAAAAAGTCGCAGGGTGACATGTCCGGTGAATAGGGCGGTTGTGGTAACGTTGCGATGCCTTTAGACGCCAAAAACTGAGAGACACTGAACGCACTGTGACAGGGAGCATTGTCGTGATGCAGAACCCAAGTCTTCGCGATCTCTGGACGCACTCTGAGCACCCTTTTTCGTAATTTTTCGAGCACATTGCGGTAGAATACTTGATTTACGGTTTGTCCAGGTGGTACGAACTCTTTGTGAACCACCCCTTTGCTGTCGAAGAAGCAAATCAACATGGTTTTCACTTGCCTCGTCTTTGACGCTCTCACGGCCTTTTTAAAAATCGGCATGCCACCGAAGCACCTGACTACGACTCAGGGCATCACTACCATACACTTTAAGCACTTTTTCATAAGTTTCTGTCGCGGTTTCGCCGAGTTTTGCACAAAATTTTATCGCGCACCGTTGCTCTAAATTTCTCTGTTCCGTTTTCGTGACATGCACTACTCGCGCGTTGTTACAAAACACTAAACAGCTGGCGAAGAAATGATCGTACGAGGGTGGTCAAGGTCTCAATCGAGAGAGTAGGGATCTGCTATTACGGTGGCGGAGTTACAGGTTCGCAGTGTTACCACAGGCCGAGAAAAAAAAATCGGTCGCATTACTTAATTGTCTGACCTCGTAAGCATGTAAAAAATGAAATTCGGTGAAAATTCATACGGGGATCGCACGAAGGCTCCGTTCGGGGTTGTGCCAGCGCTGTGCGCGCTTCCAGATCGATTGCGAGGTACCGAGACCTATTACTCGGGACGACGAGTCGCTCGTCCCGCTATATAAAAAATTGTACCGAGGAGAGCGGATGGCACGGTTCGAGCAGTGGTATATGATGATGTTTTACACGGCAGTGTACGGTGATGGAGGGTCGGCTCGGGTCGTGAGAGAAGCTCGCTACCCACGACCCAGTAACCAGTTCTCATCATATCGGGGAGAGGAGGTCTACCCGTCACTACGTCAGTAGTTTTGGCCGCCTGTAGCGGCGCCACGGGTCGGACGGGTCGTAGGCGGCGAGAGTGTTGATCCGGGCGTTCCGGCTGGATGCGGACCAGCCGTACAGAGTGCGAGCTCGACAACATACAAGGGTGGGAGTCGTGCTCGAGGAACTATACTCACGGCCGGCGACGCACGCGGAGAGGATGTCAAGCGACCCTCACACGCCCCTAAATGAAAAGGAAAAAATCCTTAGAAAACGACACAAAATCGTAGCGCGAAAATGCTCCCACATACACAGAGAGATTAATGTAACAACGACAGAAGTAATTCAACAGCTCTGTCAAAAAGAGAAGAAAACTGGATTTTATTCATTAAATAAATTTGATCATCGCCTACTGAATTTCATTGAATTCGCATTGAACATCTCTTTATCCGTCAAGTCGCGTCGAGGCGACTTGACGGATATAATATTTCAATATGACGGGATTTAACATTTTAAATCCTGAATGTGCCACTGGTCGCGGCACGTGTTCCTTTTTGTACTCACGACTGATGATTTGAAATTATATGGAAATTCGGCGATCGATTCGTTCAACTGTTACGTTAAATGTATTTCTCATTGGTACCGGTTGCGTTTCATTTACGGAGTTGGGTTTTCTATAATCGATGACAATCGTTTTCATTAACTTCAGGAATCGATATCGGTGCTGATGATAAAAAAAAACAGTGAAGATCAACATATTTGATAGCATTCTGTTCGCATACCGATTGTCGCGTGCACACTCCAGCGTAGCCACTTTCAAATCACAGTTTAGATTTTCAATTCGGTTTCGATTGTCCGCTTTGCGATTATCTGAACTATAAGTGAACTCGAATCGTAATCTAAAAGTAAGAACACAACGTCAACAAAACACTTGCATGGAATTCTTCGAAAACTGGTTTTATTGTCTCGCGTGTCCTTAACACAAAATAATCGTAACGATTTCGTTATGATATTTTTTTATAATGTTTTTCGTTTCTTCACTATCGCCGATTCTTATCGACGATAATCGTATAAATTATACAGTGGGTCGAAAAAGTTTTCTCACGGATGTACGAAAACTTTTTTGTAAGGGTGTAAGTAAAGATGTAAATGTAAGGTGTAAATGTAGGGGTGTAAAATATTTGTAAAATGCACTTTTGTACAGAACCTTTGAAAGTTTCTCCCTTTTTTTGGTTGTTGTTCGAAGAAGAACTTTTACACATCATTTCTTCAATATTTGTAAAACTCAATTCCGTCCTTTTAAAAAAAATTTTTTTCTGGAAGCAGGGATCACCCCGAATCGAGTATGTGAAGCGGTACGACATCAAAGTCAAAAAAGTTTTCAGTTCAGTTTGATTTTGTAGTGCGTTGCGAAGAGGAGCTACGATTGAACCTTTGAACAGTTCTTTTTTCTTTAAATTTGTTATACGAGTATTCTAAAAGGTGAAATTAGAAAATGATAGCGTTTTAGTTCAACTAGTCGACTTGTACTCTATAATAAATAATAAATACAATTGTCAACCTTCGACAAAACCGTCAATTTCAAAGATAAATAAATTAAAGTGGGCTCAGTTTGCTGAAATGCATGCTGAAAAACCAGTCAGAGGATTTTTGGAGAAATGTAGTTTTCAGTGATCCGAGTGAGTTTGACATTTTTGGTTAGGATTGATACGTGAACGTATGGATGGAAGCAAATACAGAACTGAATAAGGAAAATATCATACCGACAATAAAACATGGCGGTGGTGATGGCGACGGTGTGGGCGTGTACGAGCGCTCGACATTTGACGTTCTCTGGACAAAATATAGACAAATGTGGTAACTTACGCATTCTACGAGAAAATTTTAATGAGCAGTGTTGAAAAAAGCGATCCAGATCTGCAAATAAATTCATGTTTCAATAAGATAATGAGCCAGAGCACTGCCGTTCAATAGTGAAAGAATAATGTTTTCGGTCCCCGAGCAATTGAATACAGCCACACAGTCGCCGGTTTAAATCCGATAGGACATTTATGGGATTCACTTAATCGACGCGTCTGAAAGCATAGACAAATATGGTCACCGAATACCGCACTATCGACTGAACGGGAGGAGATACAGGGACACCGGCTCTCGATATGAAAACTCGTTCGGAAGCGGTTGTGAAATCAAAACGCTACACAACAGGATACTGAGAATTAGAAAAAAAATCGGTAGGTAGTGTCGGAATCACTACCGCTGAGGTTTTTGACTGAGAACGGCTCACCTGAGCGGTGTTGTCCGGGCGTGGTGTTTGTATGGTTAGTAAGAGAGAAACGAAAACAACGAACTCGCGTGTCTTTTTATTTATTTCTCACGATGCTGACAGATTTGTGAAAAATTTTGTTAGAGACAGGTCAACGGTACGAGCAGTACGATATGTAAGACTCACGTGCTACACTTATATCTCTAGAGAACGTTAAGTCTGCAATGGAGTACTTTAAGGTCGTGAGGTCGGTCGGATCGGTGGCCAAGACCGATCTCAACTTGTCGTTCAGAAACTGTTTCGGACGATCGTTCGACGCATCGATGTTAAAGTCCCGGTCTGTCCGGTGGGCAGAACGGTATTTTTGGGATCGCATTGACTATTGTTATGACAGGCTCTGTGTAGTCAAGCGTTAGTTGAAAGAGAAACATCTCGATATAGTCGAGTGGTAAGTGTGTTTGATGAATGTAGACTGACACTAGAACGGATTTAAATTGGTTAGGCATTTCGACTTCCACTAGTGTACCTTCGTCAACATGGGCATCCTGTAAACAACTGAATCCATAATACTTGGGTATCGTCCGTCGTCGAACGGGTCTAGCGACATGAGCGCTGCACGTCTTCTGCTTCTCGAAGACTACCGTGTCGTGCTACGCTTCTAGCCAGCGCCACGACTCGTACTCGGCTGTGAGTCACCGCCGTCATTGCCGTGTCTGTTGCACTCTTTGGACTTAATGTGTTTAGAGCCGGGTATGTCGACGATTTTATCTATATCGATCCAAGTCTCCGCGAGTGCCGAGTAGTCGGTGCGTGAGGTGACTGGGTCGCTGCTCAAGTCCATGGTGTGTGCCAACAAACTTTGAATGTTATACGCACACACTATGAAAGACTCCATTTTGTAGTCGTCATCACTGTCGTTGTCGTAATCAGTAGTGTATTGATGGAATCCACAGAATTTTTCAAGGTATGTTATTATCGTGTATAGTTGGCTTCAGCGGATAAGCGAAAATGTTAATTTCACTCGACGTTCACACCTTCCTTTGCTCTACTGATGTAGAGCAGTCTGAGCACAAAATGAACTGTTGAACGTCTCGATCTGTAAATTTCTGTCGTAAGATTTGCATCATAGCCGCATTTGGCCGTTTTGAATCATTTTCGAACCGTATTCGGTCACAAACGCCACAAACAGAACCCGACTTGTTGCCATAAAATGTCTTTTCTGATTGCTCGGCCTCCGGACGCCAATCGGTTTCAAGCGCTAAATCTCGATTCTCGAACGTTACATCCGCTTCTGTCTCGTCGCACTCCATCGGTTCCGTCTCACTGTCGACATTTCTATTGCCCTGTGGACTTGCATCAGGCGTTGCGGCATCCGCGTGACTGTTGTTCGCCTCGACTCGTCGACGCCGCCTCCTCCTCCGCATTCGTTCTGATGCTGTCACAGGGGCCTTTTTGCATTCCTCATTCAGTCTCCTTTCACTTTGTAACCGTTCACGATACTCATTTACCATCTCGTTTTAAAGATATTTGGACATTTTTAAAATTTCAGAGAAAATTAGTCCAGTGTCAACACTTCATCAGCGCGTATCTTTTCGATCGCTTCCACTATTGGTCACTGTTCGTATTTTATTTTCTAGCACTCGTCGATCTCTGTCAAACGATATCTCCTCACACAACATCCTACACTTTCTCACTCTCGAGCTACATTAATTTTTCCGCGCGGCGAACCCGATGATATTCCACTTTCAATTTGGCGACCATGTTGTGGGCGGCGTGTGACGTCACGCGCTTAAGCGCGTGACGACATTGCGTAACATTCTCACATTTTTCCTCTATTAAACCGTGTGTCGCTTATTTCGATATGCTGATTATAGTTTTAAAGTTATTAAGATTTGTTTGTTATACACAAAATCGTAACGTCGACTTTCGCACAGTCTCCACCCATATTAAACCCGCGGTGTAAGACGTTTTCTGTCAAAAATATATAAATAGCTAATTTATATATTTCTATACTAATAACGGAATTAAATCCAAAAACATAAAAGTACAAAGAAAAACGAAAGAAATAGTTTCCTTAAATTTATATCAAAAAATTTTTCACACAAAACAAAAACATTAAGATGTAATATCTTTACATCTTAATAGTTATCTTTTGTGCGAAAATTTTTTTGATATAAATTTGAGAAAACTTTTTTTTTTGTTTTTTCTATGTATTTTTATGTTTTTGGATTTAATTCCGTTATTAATATATTCTTTAATATATATATATATATATATATATATATATATATATATATATATATATATATATATATATATGGCAAAAGCGTTCATAAAACTCAATTCATGGATTTTTATTTCTAAACAAAACCATGAAACAAAGTGTTCGAAAACTTGTTTGACTCACTGCATATTATTTTAATACAGAATATGCTAGAAAATAACAATTTCAGGCATTGTACTCGATAAGGTCCTCGATAAACGTGATAGCCGGATTTCAAGTGTCGATTCATTCGATATGAAAGTTTCGATAAGTATGTTATGTGCAACCTGCCAGCAATCACGGCCACCGGGCCGTCGCATAACTGATGCGGTTTTTTAAAATACGTTTCGAAACAGTGAGTTTCATCGACGTTTTCGTTTCGAATGAAAATATATTTTCCGTTACTATTCGCAACTAGTTTCCGTTTCAATCTGAAATTTTCAACGTCGCGGAGATAAAAATTTCTCCGATTCGTATTAAAGAAAGTGTCGAACTACATTCGGACATCAATCTCTGTATTAAGTCCGTCTTCCATCGATGTGATTTTGGGGACAGAGTTAAGAACATGTGATAATCCGATGGTGTTCGGTCAGGGGAACATAGCTGCCCGTTCGAACTGTCTCAGTTTTTGGAGGGTTCCGTGTGCCGTGTGAGGGCGGGGGCATCGTCGTGTTGAAACATTACCTCTTTCCTGTTAGCCAATACAGGCTGGTTTTTTATCAATGGGTCGTATCAGCCAGACCGGTTGTTCACGATACAACTCCTTTGCGATGATTTGATTCTCTGCTAACAGCACGTAATGGATTATTCCTTCCACATCCTTACAAAATAGTAACAAACACGATGGAATCCGAGAAGAAGCGTATGAGACATTGCATTTTCACGCATTCCAGCTGAAGAAAAAAATGCTGCCGAAGCCGCGGGAATGATTGGTTCAACTTCAGGGAAAAAGTGTTGTGACGCATGAAACACACAAAAAAATGCTAATAAATCAGTGGAACAGGTCGGGAAACACATCGACGAATTCGTTGACTCAAATCCACTCTCTTTTTACGATTAACTCTCATACGATCCCTCGGTGAGTTTTCAGCGAATTTCATTTTTAACATACTACAACTAGCTAAAGATACACGTTACAATTTTGTGAATTTTGCTATTTATTTAAAACAATAATCATAGATAATTGAGGCCAATATGAAATATATAAAATTAATTACATTTCGTTGGTTGGAAAAATTACAATGGCGGTCTCATCGCGCGGATAAAATATCACCCATCATAATAATATTGTATATTCAAGAGTCAGTTCACTGTACATATCGAACGGACCTGAAGTCACTCGAAAATATTAAGTATTGCTACAGGCAACGCAAGAAGTCGATTGTGTGTGTCGTAGGGCAAAGTCCGACTTTGACTAGTCAATATATATCCTGATTTATAAAATTAAAATTAGATCACATTCTGCCCCACCTTCATCCTCACCCTTACCCTTTTTTGATCCGGCCAAGCGCAGATATACAGCCCTGAGTAGAGGTTCTACTTCGGACCCGGCGGCCGGGCAAAGTCGGACTTTGCCTACGATATGCATATATACGAGGGTGGTCCCAGAAGTACCCGACCCAACAAAGAAAACACAAAAATTTTGGAAAAAAATATATTTATTTTTCAACATAATCTCCTTTCAGCTCTATACACTTTTCCCAGCGATGTTCAATAAGTTCGATACACTTTTTATAATAAAAAACTGTCTTGCTCTTCAAAATACGCATTAACTGCCGACATCACTTCTTCATCGTTGGGAAATCTTTCACCACTGAGCCATTTTTTCAAGTTTGGGAACAGAAAATAATCCGAGGGGGCTAAATCTGGCGAATAGGGTGCATGAGGTAGCAATTCAAACTTTAATTCATTAATTTTGGCCATTGCAATAACGGATTTGTGAGCTGGTGCATTGTCTTGATGAAACAACAGTTTCTTCTTAGCCAAATGCGGCCGTTTTTGCTTGATTTCTTCGCTCAAACGTTGCAATAAGTTCGCATAATACTCGCCGTTGATAGTTTTTCCTTTTTCAAGATAGTCAATGAAACTTATCCCATGCGCATCCCAAAAAACCGACGCCATGACATTGTCTGCAGATGAAACGGTCTTCGCCTTCTTTGGAGCCGGTTCTCCCTTTTCAGTCCATTGTTTTGATTGTTCTTTTGTCTCGGGTGTGAGGTAATGGACCCATGTTTCATCCATGGTTATGAAACGGCGCAAAAATTCTGCTTTGTTGCTGTGAAACTTCGCTAAACACTCAATTGAAACATCTTCACGACACTGTTTTTGCTCGAGTGTGAGCAAACGCGGCACCCAACTTGCACACAGCTTTCTCATGTCCTAATTTTCAGATAATATGCGATGTAGCGCACTTTTTGAAATGCCTACTATGTCTGCTAGCTCGCGCACTTTCAGTCGACGATCATCCAGTACCGCTTTGTGGATTTTCTTCACCATTTCTGGAGTCGTCACCTCATTTGGTCGACCACTGCGATGCTCGTCTTAGCAGCTCGTACGGCCTCGTTTAAACTCTGCTACCCAATATTTCACTGTTGTAAACGAAGGAGCAGACTCACCCAGAGTAGAATCCAGTTCAGCTTTTATATTGGTTGGGCTGAGATCTTTCAAATAAAAGTATTGTATCACGTAACGATGACCAATTTTCTCCATTTTCACAAATTCACTGAAAACGTTCACTATTGATGGCTGCCAAACAAATACTAAACAACGTGGCGTCCTCAAACTTGAAACATATGCTTTATAGATTGTGTAGTTTCTAATACAGTGATATTTTTCAAACAACTATCGCCATCTCTAGGTCAGGACGGGTATTTCTGGGACCACCTTCGTATATATATATATATATATATATATATATATATATATATATATATATATATATATGAATATATATATATATATATATATATATATATACATATAAGCCGTTGTTTTTGAAAGTGGTACAAGTCCATTTATTGGTACATTGAGATGTTAAAGGGTTTGCGTTTGAATCAACTTAAAAATATTGGCAAACGTTAATCGATCCGGATAATGTTTTTTTAGAACTATAAACTTGTTAAATTCCATTATGCATTTATAATTAATAAGAATTTTAAAGAAAATCAACGATTTTTCAGCTACAAATCAATTTGTACCACTTTCAGTGATAACAAATTATGAAAAATATAAATAATGGCGATTTTAAATTTACATTTTAATTGGAGTCGAATTTTCTGAAATGTATTTCTTAATGTGAAAAATAATAATTAAAATGAAGACAGGTAAGTGAACGAATAAACGAATTTATCAAGAAACAATTTCAGTTATGTAAGTAAATAAGTGTGAAATATAATCGCTTCGTCAAGATAAAATTAATAAAAGACTCATATCAGTTAAAAATTATATTTACAAATCAAAATAAAGACCATTAGCCTGCAGACATTTCTCCCAACGGGAAACAAGTTTGTTTATTCCTTAAGTTTATTCTATAAGTTGTCTTCTAAACTGTACGTGCGCGATGACTTTTAAGACGACTGTGTATAAGATGATTCAATTTAGGCTAAAAAAGCAAAAATCCCAAAAAATCATGTTACTTTTTATTTAGTATTTCAGGTCGATTCAATACAATTGTATTTGAAAGATTGTATCGTTCAGATGGCAGCGCCGGGCCATTTTTTTTAATTTTTGCGTTTTTTTTAAAAAAATACTTTCATGCGGAAGCCTAAATTGAATCATACTATATTACTGAAATGTAGAAAATAACAATAAGGTTGAACTATTTGGATGATTTTTAAAGGCTGTTGCAAAAATAACTGCGGTTTTCACGTATCGAGTATACGGACTGATATATCAGTTAAAAAATATATTCATGAATCAAAATAAAGACCATCGGCCTGTACACGTTTCTCCTAACGAGAAACAAGTCTGCTTATTCTTAGAAGATAGAATTCTGGACTAATGGAATTAACGGATTCATCGAGAGCGCATCTAGCCGATGCTTGATCTTTGAAAAACTTCTCTCGTAGGAAATTATTCGAATGTTTAAAAAATGATAATCTATCGGAGCGACGTCTGGAGAATAAAGTGGGCGAAGTGAAATCTCATAACACGGATCGTTTAATTTTTTGAAAAAATATGAAATTCATTTAGGAAACAATAATTTCGTTACCTGTACCATCGTTGTGCATTTACATTTGTTAAAATCGAAATCAGTTAAAGTAAATTTCCTTTCAAATAAACCATAAAATATGTCACGAAATAACGAAAAGTATGATTTATTCTTTATCTTAGACTTATACTCTTCAGCACATAATTTCACTTTATACAAAACGTACTGGGTTGGTGCGAAAATAATTGCGGTTTTCACGTTTCGAGTATAAAGACGCCATATATCAGTTAGAAATTATATCGAGCATGGCAAATAAATAAGAAAAGGACCATACGAGGTACTTAAAAAAAGTATATATACCACTTTCAAAAAAAAACTGCTATATGTGCACAATTAGTCATCAATTGCAGTGTGTGTGTGGGTGAGGGTGAGGGAAAATATCGCATGTACTTCGGCGGAATACGTTATTTTTCTAACTAACGTATGAGTGTTACGGGATTCTTCACTCACCTGCCAGGTCGAGTAAATTCATACAGAACAATGGGAGGATATTCCGAGGACTGAAACGTATTACATTTTTAAGGGGGCCCGGTGGTCTAGAATTTTCGAAAAATCGATTTTTTTTTTCGAAAGTATAGTATCTTAAAAATATACTGTTAAAATTTGATGACGAAATTCAGAGTATTTCAGGATCTACAGCACATTAGAAGGTCAGGTAGGTAGAAGAATAAGTGGTAAGCTTGAAACTTTAAACGCGTTTATCTCGAAACTACTTTTTTTCGTCTTGCGGGGGCCAGAAAAAAAAAACTACTTGACCGATTTGTCTGAAATTTTAATATGTTATTGATATGTTATTGTCTGATTGATATGTTAATTTTGATATGTTATTGTCTGAAATTTTAATATGTTATATTAACAAAACATTCAAAAATACTGGTCGTTTTCAAACTTGTACTTTTGACTACGCGCCATTTTGTCAATTTTTTTTTTTTTATTCTACTTCCTGCGATAGCTATACTTATACTAATTAAAAATTCGTCAATTGTTTTATTTCAGATCAGAGGGAGAGATAAATCATCATTCACCACGCAATTCCATTTTTTAGAGGAGACTTCAGCATCATTTTTCTAATTTAAAAAAAATTTTTTTTTGTCTTTATTTTCATTTTTGTGTAGTTTATTAGTAATAAAATAAGTGTAAAAAAATTTGAAATCATTATTCATTACCCTCATATAGAAAAAAATTTTTTAAAATAGCTTAAATTTTAGGCCGCTAGACCACCGGATCCCCTTAAGCGAACGAACATTCGTTTCCTATTAAAAATAAGGGCACCGAATTAATTTCTATACAGAATACTTATTATTGTATGGACCGTTTGGAAAAAATAACGAACAGAATCATACAAATTTAATGATCTCTGTGCGGTTTTCAGCCGACAACTTCTTCGTATACGAATATGACTGAGACTGACTATAAGTAACAGCAGTCTCGAGAGGTCAAACGGTACAACTACTTTTCTAAAAAGAGAAAAAACACACAAAATTATTAGAGAATGTCCAAAAGTGTGTGTGTGTGTGAGAGAGAGAGAGAGAGCAGGACAACGCGCGACAGTCGATTCATTCGCACACAATTATAGACATAATTTCGGTACGATAATACTTGAATTGTATTAGTACTTCGATTACAACGTACCGCAAAATTCTAAGAAAAAAACAGAGCCGAACGCAACGAAACGCACGCTCGAATCGAAACTGGTAATTGAATTGGACTGTGAACATCATTTCATTGAGGAAACAATCCACGCCCCACACATGCAAATTCGGACATTTCTATTAATAGCGCACATGTGTCGCACATCAA
>CM068313.1:59206376-59216376 GCA_034766995.1 Acanthacorydalis orientalis
ATTGGTCACTGTTCGTATTTTATTTTATAGCACTTGTCCATATCTCTGTCGATCGATACCTCCTCACACAACATCCTACACTTCCTCACTCTCGAGCTACATTAATTCTTCCGCGAGGCGAACCCGATGATTTTCCACTTTCAGTTTGGCGACAATGTGTCGTCACGCGCTTCAGTTCGACATTGCGTGACATCCATACATCTTTGCTCTATTAAAGCATGTGTCGCTCATTTGGATATGCTAACTATGTTTCGACCTTGTCGTAACAGCTTTTTAAAAAGCAATTTCGATTCGAGGATACGAGTTCCAACAACTGCTCACTCAGATTTATGTTAAAGACTGACTTTTATTAATTTAGTTACCACTTATAAACAATTAATTTGGTGAGTCGGCACGGTTTCACTTAGTGTCGTGACAAATCTCACAAGTGTATCATTACAAACTAATTATTAAGAGATTACTAATTATCGGAGGAGGAATGTTGTCTGCATCCTATGGGTGTCGTATAACACGCGTTATAGTTTTAAAGTCATTAAGATTTGTTTGATGCACACAAAGTCGTAACGTCGACTTTCGCACAGTCTCCATCCATATTAAATCCGCGGTGTAAGATGACATGACAACTTCCGTTTTGTTGATGTTCGATGAAATGTCAATTCGCGAGGGGTTGTCGTATGACCTACGTGCTGATAGAATTACTGGACATGTTGACGTGGACACCGGATCCATATGGAATAAATATGCAAATAGCTTTGTGGTTTTTATATCGCAAGGTGTGAGACGTAGCTGGAAGCAGCCGATCGCCCACTACTTTTGTCGAAATTCAACTTCAGTTCATTTGCCACGAATGATCATTGAAAGTGAATAGAGTCGATCGGACTTCGGATTGTGTGCACGGGGTGTGACACGGGATGAAGTAACTTGAAAGCGTTAAATTCCTTAAAATCGTTAAAGGAAGATCCCTTCGTTTCGTTTAGATGGTGGAGCAATTTTTTGTGTCGTGTTAAATGTTCTTTTCTTTTGTACTTGTTACCGGTCTCTAGTGATTTATTGTTAGTGTTAAACATGTTTTGAAAGGAAATAAATCACATAGGTAACTCTCTTTTCTGTGAATTGTAAACAGCGTCGTACAATATTTGCAATTGCAAAGAAATTAAATAATTTAACTATATATTCACATCCATTCGGAAATATTTAATTTCAACACACAATTCTATAGTAATTTTAAAGTGGCGAATTTCGTATTTTACACGGAATCGATTACTCGAGAGTTATTATAAAGTTGTATCAAAATTAAACATTTCCGAACGGGAATGTATATATACCAGCGCCAATATTCAAGTATTTAAATCTCCCGCGCGAATATCGCGCGGACAGCGCCGTCTCGCAATGTCGGCACGAGTTAACACCGCGCGAACACCCCCACCCCCGGCTTATCTTTTTTACGCCATAGGTTCTGAACCCGTACCTTGTGATCTAGAGAGTCTTTCATCTGGGGCCTAACATCTTGTAACAGTGTAATATTCATACCGAGAACAATTTAGACTTTGTACCCGATACATATAATTCAATAGAAAGCATATTTCTATTCTCGGTATCAGAGTCTACCGTACGTTTGAAATAAAACCGATTTATTATCAAGTTGATAAATGTGTGCGTACTGTGATTTTACGGACAGTCTGTATAAATCCACAGTGCCAACTCATTTGCAGTCAACGAACGAACAGAAGTGCAGAAAGTCACACACCGGACGACTTTCGGTCGCCTGTTCCGACAATAACTTGAAGAACACAGGTGTTTCAACAACACTCCGGTTCCCGTAGTGAAGCGAACTCAGTTTACAGCGTGCTTTGATCTGCAGATATCTTCCATGATGTCTCTAATCATATTCGTTTATTTTCTTGTCGTCGTATCGGTACTAATCGTTGGCGTACGGAGCGACCTCGACGTTCGACTGATCGAAAATCGTCCTGTTCCTCCGTGAATTGTGATTTTCACGAGAAACATTAACGGCGAACTGCGTCCACTGCGCCCGCTACGTAAGCGTCCAGACCATTCGACGGTGTCTCGGTCCTCTGTAATTTCGACGATCAGCCACTCCGCGTTTCCCGAGGAAACGACGCTCGGTCGCTCACCAGAATCGCCCGTTTATAAAATCGCGATCATTTTTCAGATGACCGGAAGACAGAACGCGTCAGACGTCGAACTCGACCTATTGGCGGGCGCGCGTGACGATCCCGACGAGGCCGAGCTGCGGCATACCTATCAACGGCGGCTGCTGAAGGCGCTCGACAAGAACAACCTGCGAAAGTTCAACTTGCTGCTGTTGAGCAGGTACGTGACCGTCGACGAGGTCGTCGACAGCGAGACGTGCCTGACGATCGCGATCAAGCGCGGCCGCTCGAACTTCGTGAACTCGATACTGCTCGCCGGCGCCGACTGCAACAAGATCGTCGACAACCTCGCGCCGCTGCACCTCGCGATCAAGTGTCGAAACATCGAGATCGTCGAGCGTCTGCTCAGGGAGAGCAAGATCGACGTGAATCTCACGCGCAAGATACGGAACGTGATGCTCGAGACGCCGCTGATCTTCCTGATCAGGGAGGCGGGCGCCGCGGCGGCGGACGACGCATTCTTCGTCGCGTGCGCGAAGGAGCTGCTGCTGAACGAGGCGATGCCGAACATCAAGAACAACAGGAACTATTCGGCGATCATGGTCGCCGTCGAGGAGAGACGGCGCGACCTCGTCTGCGCGATCGTCGACTATTCGCAGATAAACGTCGAGATCGACAGACACGTGTTCGAATCGGGGAGGTCGGTGCGCGACGTCATCAACGAGGAGCGGCTGTACACGTCGGTCATGCTGCCGCCGGCCGAACGCACCGACGACGTCAACGAGCTGTTCAGGTCGCTGAGGAAGAACGAGACAGAGACGTTCGTCGAACGTCTCGGGCGGATCGCGAGCGACGACGGGGACTTCCGCGACCGCTACTACGCGCTGCTGCGTTTCGCGATCAAGATGACGTCGGAGCGGGCGCTCGACGCGTTGCTGCGACGGAGCGACGAGATCGGCCCGTTCGCGCTCGACAACAAGAAGCAGCTGATCGACAGGGCGTGCTGGCGCGGCAACGCGAACGTCCTCGCGAGCCTGCTCGGCCACTTCGAGATACAGCCGGAGATCATGAGCTCGGTCGCCGTCAAGTACATAAAGTCCGGCGGCGAGCACGACGACGCGACGAGACGCTGCGTGAACTTCCTGCTGCAGCACGAGAAGATGCCGGTGAACGAGCAGGACGTCGAGGGGAACACGATCCTGTACCACGTGATACGGCGGATGGACGACGTCGCCGTCAGACTGTGTCTGCGGAACGGCGCCTCGCTCGCCGTCAAGAACAGGCTGAACGAGTTCCTGCTCGACAGTCTCGACGTGCGTCTGTTCGAGGAGCACCTCGACGACTGCGTGTCGAGGCGGAACGTCCGCGGCAACGACGTCGTCGAGCTGAACTTCGGCTGTCTCGATCCGATCGGAGCGAACGGCGAAATGGATCTGCTCCGATTCGTGCAGAGGAGCGACGAGCACAGGCACCTGCTCGAGCATCCGCTGCTCGAGACGTTCGTGATCATGAAGTGCCAGCGTCTCCACTACGTCTTCTACGTGTACCTCCTCTTCTACGCGCTGTTCTGCGCGGTCGTGTTCGTCAACTCTTACGTCGCGTTCTGTCCGCTCGACGCGAACGAAACGCTCGCGCGGCTCGCCCGCGGCTCGCTGTACGCGTACGCACCGCTGCTGCTGATCATAGAGCTGTCTCAGCTGCAGGACATCGACCACTACGTCAAGACCGTCGACAACCTGCTCGACGTCCTGATCATCGTCTGTTGCGTTTTCATCCTGTTCCACGAGCCGAACGCGGAATACTTCGCGCTGACGAACGTGCTCGCCGTGCTGCGGCTGATCTTCCACCTGGGGAAGTTCCGCTACTGCTCGACGTACATCTCGATGTTCAAGACGGTCGCGTCGAGTTTCATCAAGTTCATCTCGTGGTCGTCCGTGCTGCTGCTCGCGTTCTCGTGGAGCTTCTTCATCACGTTGCGCGACGACGGGCGGCCGGCGCGGGATCGCAACGCGAGCGCCGACGGCGGCGCCGACAGGCCGGTCAGCTTCTTCAACACGTGGCCGGGAGCGTTCTTCAAGTCGTTCGTGATGCTGACGGGCGAGTTCAGCATCGAGGACATCAATTTCAAATCGTACATAAGCTACGTGCTGCTGCTCATGTTCATATTCATCGTGTCGATCGTCTTCTTCAATCTGCTGAACGGTCTGGCCGTGAGCGACATACAGATGATCGAAAGCGACGCGAAACTGTACGGCCTGATGTCGCTGACGAACGAGATCTCGTTCCACGAGGATCTGTTCCTCGCGTGGAACCGCATCGCGAGGAAGATCGTGAGGAACACGCGTTTCGAGAACGAGTGCGACCACCTGCTAGCGAAAATCGACATCTTCCCGGATTATCTGCCCGAGAAGAGGATTTACATTTTGCCTAACCTCAAGGCGAAAATCATAACGCGGCTCGATCGACCGGACATCCCGTGCAATATCTCTCTGCCGAAGAAGCTCATCCGGTCGATAATCGAAAAGACGAAGAAGCACAGGGACGAGAAATCGAAGCAGGCGTGAAGACCGCATTCCGATCGTTCGAATGACGCGGCGAATTTACTGCTGAACTGTTTAACGCTTCATCAGGTGAAATCGTATTGTGGGGCGACTCCGACACAGAAATCTTCGGTGTGAATCCGAGCTAAACGGTAAGGAAGGCACGCCAGAGAGGAAGCGTGGACGGTCGAGAGACGCCGAGTTCACTCTGCACGACAGTGCTGATTGCATCGTCGACAGCTGCCGACGGCATCCCTGCATCGTCCACTAATCGTCGAATAATAAAGTATTTTTAATATTATTCGTGTATTTTACTACCGCTCGATCCTCTGATAGGCTAAAGTATATCGAATTCAGTGCCATCTATAAAAGTCATGTTTATATATATATATATATATATATATATATATATATATATATATATATATATATATATATATATATATGAGACGCTTAGAACATTGTGACTCAATCTAGACAGCGATGCTTCTTTGACTGGACACATTAAATGTATTTCCTTCCCTTCGGTAAATTTTACTATTCGATGCTCGAAAAAAAAATTATACTGAAATCAACGTCAACATCTGTTGTGGAAACAAAGGGGGCTCCGCCACAGTTAAACAATCCAATTGATAATTCCGAAATAACAGTGAGATGTCCCTTTGCAAGAGTGTACATAGTTTATAAAGGTGCGACTGTCCTCGCTGAGCGCCGTACGAGAAGCCATCGACTGTACTCGTCAGTCGCGAGACAAGAAGTCGCTCGAGGACGCACGAAACGTCCTCAGCTTCTGTCGATGTCACATGCACAAAGGCTCATCCGCGGAAGCATTCCTACGCAGCTGAAGTGTGCGTGTGGTTGCAGGCGCAAGTGTCACGGCACACTCTGTCATATCTTTCAAGAATCCCAAACAACATCAATTTGCAATATGGAAAGTTTCGTTCTCAGCACGCTGTATGTGAAATTGTTTTAAATTGATGTAACTGGAATTTCCAATAAAATATATCGAACATAAATGTATCTAATCGATTTTTTCATTTACGCGCTTGTCTAATGTAAAACATGAAACTCGCCGAGAAGCATTATTTTTTAAAGACAATATCAGCCACTCTACAGATTTTAACAAACCGATTCAATAAGTATTTTCAATTTAAGAACTTCTTCAAATCAAACATGCGAATAACATAATTCATATGGAATTTTCCAACTCTCTAGTTGTTTTTTTTTGTTTATTTCGACGTTTTTCTATTGAAAAAATTTAAATCTAATGAATAACGTCGATAAAAATTTTGTTTTCTTGTCAGAATGTACTCAGTGATTTAATAATAACAATGTCATCTTTAGTGTCTTTAATTCATATGAAACTGTCTAACTTTAGTTGTTTTTTTTTTGTTTGTTTCGACGTTTTTCTGTGGAAAAATTTAAATTTGATGAATAAACTCGATAAAAAGTTATATTGTCTTGTCATTGTGTACTCAGTGATTTAATAATAACACACTTATTCCTAATTATGCCGCAACTACACATGCTTTCAAGTATGATGAACAGTATCGAATATCAACAAAATTAATAACATATATACATTCACTCGGACAATTGAGGGGTGTACACCACTAGGAAAAATACATTTATTCACATATATTATATCTAATATATATATATATATATATATATATATATATATATGTATATTGATATTATATATATATATATATATTAATATTTAAGAATAAAAATTTATTAGATAATTTTTTTTATTTCAAATAAATAAATACTGTAACTGCCCTACTCTCTACCAAGTCTTGCTAATTAGTTGAATACTTATTATGAATTACAGAGGACACGAATTAAACCACACGTCAAACTCGGTTAACTTGGCAGGCGCAACCTTTTTATTTTCTGCTTCCCTTGTCTCTAGACCGGTTGCTCTTAGATACTACAAATACTCCTGTTGATATTTTCATAAGAAACAAATACAAACTTAACATTTGCCGCCTGTTAATTTGAAAAAAAAACTTAAACAGTATCAAACGATGGCACACAACATTGAGCGTGCGCACTCACACAGTGATTATCGAAATTGAAAAATAATTGTGTTTTTTTTCAATACTTTGTTGCGTATCGATTCGCATCTATACCGGCTTGAAGACGTCGTGGCACGGATTCGACTAACTTCTCAGTCAAACTGGATCAGTGCTCTTCAAACTGTGTACCACGGAACACTTGGACTCTGCGTCACCTCTTCAGTGGTTCAGAGTCAAAATTCGAAAGAATGTTCACTTTCTATAAATACCCATCATTATGTAGTAAAACTGTATTTATGAGTACACATTATGGCCCCGCTCAATCAGATGTAAATAATAATATTTGGTCCTGTAAGATGGATGTTTTTCAAAACGCACTTAAGTTTTCTGGAGATAGTAGGGGGCTTCGCAAAAACGACCAATGAACTAGATGGACGGTACGCTTGTGTGTCAAAGCTTTGTATCCAGTTCTATTGGAACAGTTAGGTTTTTGAAATCGATATTTTAGTCCGGCCCACAAACTGGACCGGAGCCCCTTTTATTTCCACAACTTGATAGCCGCTTTCATCTTGATGGTCGCTATCTACATTTCACCAAATCAGAAAATCGAAAACATCATCAAATTCATGCACAATACTCTATTGATCTATACCGAGCCGAGGGAGCGAATCTAGTCGGTGCCAATTATGACAAAATGCCGATGATTTTAATATTTATTCTGATGCTTCGCTACCATTAGTCGAATTTCTTCGTGCAAAATTGAATTTAAATATTGTAAATAACGCCAATGAAGCGACTACGAGATCAGGAACTACAACCGATGCAGTGTTCTCGAGATTTCTCGATAACTTTGAGTCGAAACTTTTGATAACATATTTTAGTTGTCGTAAACCGATTGTCTCTCCGAACAAATTGAATCGGAATAAAATTATGTTTTTCACTATAACATGTCTTCTTTATATTACTGAACACGTAATTTACGGCAATGCACCCTCCGCTATTTAATTCTAGAATGTCTCATTTATGTTATTGAAACTGCAATTTACAACAATCCTCCCTTCCCTACATCGACATAAAAATACTGAAGTTACACTTCTGTCGTGTGTACATGAGCGCACACGCATCCTTTTTTTTATTATTTGAAGACGTTTATTTTCGATTACATGAAGTGTTTGTAGACAGTCGACCTTCCTATAACGCGATTGATCCGTGCCGCGTTCAGTGAAACTCAGAAATAAGTACACATTAATCAGGTGGATTCGTGCTGCATTATATGAGAACTGGATTATCAGAGCACCGTGTTACGATGAATACGGTTATGAAATGAAATTTTATAGGAACAGAATGCAACAGATATATGCTCACATGTTTCGAATCGTTTTCATTCAATTTATGAGTTCATGTAACAGAGAATCAAAAAGAAAACAAAGTGAAAACTATTTTCCAACGAAAACGAGAAAACTATGAATCACTTAGAATCAACGAAAGAAATATTCTAAAAGATTTTTTTTTTTAAAGAAATTGCAACTCAATTAGTAAAGTCTCATGTATAGAGACGAGGAAAAATAGGATTTACTAAGTACCACTGAAGCGATGTAGGATGTTGCAGGTTCAAATAAACAGATGAATCAGTGATGAAAATAAAAAAGCGATGCCATATTTTCCCGTCTAAAATTTCTAGAAACTCAAAACAGTGTTTTGATGTACGTGATCTAAATGTCAGTTCTGAACATTCAACTAAGAAAATAATTTGTGTTAATTGTACTTCTAAGTAATTAATATTATTTATGACTCGTAAAACAATTAATTTGTATCTCATTATTTTCTTCACTGTTCATATTCTTCATATAACGTTGAGGATTTCAAGTGATGTGTCTGTTAAATCCTACTGGCCAGTTACGATACAAAATCATTCTGGGTTGTTAAGGGTTAAAGTACATTTTTGGTCTGTATTTTGACAACATCGACTTTAGTTTTATTATTAATTTTGCTTCAAATTGGGCTATTGATTTAAAGATGAAAAACGAGCAAATAAGAGTATTTTTTGTACGAGTTCAAAACGGGTGGTAAAACAACAGAAACTGTTTGTAAATTAAACGATGCTTTTGATGACGGTACTGTTAAGGAACGTACGGTGCAATAGTAATTCCAAAAATTTCGTAATGGAAAGGAGAGCCTTGAAGATGAAAAAGGTCTCGGGTGTCCTTTTTCAGTTCATAACGACAAACTGAAGGCGTTAATTGAATCAAAACCATGCACAACAAACCGAGATCTTGCATAATAGTCTGGCGTTTGTCATCCAACAGTTCTGGACCGCTTAAAACCACTTAAATTAAAAATGTGTTTGAATTTGAAAGTCATAAACCGCAGAAATGTACGTGTATGTATGTGTAGAAATGTAGAAATGTACAGTTAACAATACCCCGATCTATTTACAATACTTTGACCTATAGAAAACAGTCTTGTTAGTATCCAGCAAGCACTCACAAGAAGTGATAAAAATAAACATGTTCTCCCGTACTGAAACATTATGAAGATGAAAAATTCAGTTACTAATTATAAAAAAAAAATTTAGTAAACGAAGTGAACAACGATAGGTTTCTATCTAGTTGCTATATTTTTTTGGTCCATTAGAACGTCTAGGTTTATTATAAAGCGAGAATAGGTGTGTTATATTTTTCAATGAAATTATATTTTTTCATTTTCTTATTTTTATTTTCTGTTTTTTTTTAAAAAAACGTATTGCACTTTTTCCTAATGTTTTTAAAAAATAATGGCCATAAAAATCCTAAATTATATAAATATATGAAAAAATAAAAAAAAGGTTTACTCATCAATAAATATATTTATATTAACAAAAATAATTTCTCCCTACAAATTTATTATTAATCGCAGTTAAGTTAAAACTTTATGATGTTTTTTTTTTATATTTTGCTAATTTTTTTTCCCAGTAATTTATATATTATATTTATAAGAATGGAATTTATTTATTTCATTTTGTTTTTATACCATAAATATTAGAAATCGTATATTTTATATTCAAAACAATCATAAGTTTTCAGTAACATTGATTTTTTTTAAAAAAATATATATAAAACAAATAATACAAATAGGTTACATAAATATCTTACCTCATTGTCAATCAAAATCAAGAAATATTTAATAAAGAAATACCAGTTAATTAATAAAAAAGAATGTGTATCTTCTTTACAGCGAGTTCATCAGTTATTTAGTTGATAAAAGATATTTTGATGACAGGCAATTTGTTGACAACAAAGAACTTTCATGTAGATGATGAACTAATTCAATTAACTGAATGACA
>CM068313.1:59221376-59236376 GCA_034766995.1 Acanthacorydalis orientalis
AATCAGACGAGACCAGATAGGGCAGAACATCGAATTTAAATATCGACGAATCGGAGACAATGATCGGAACAAATTCGAGTTTAACGTGTCGACAGCTTGCGGAATTGTTTGAAGTAAGTGACGAGACAATAAGGAAGCGTTTACACAAAATAAGAAAGAGTTGGAAAGTAAATGAATGAGTGCGACACGAATTAACTACCATTAAAAAAATAACAGCGTCTTACAATCCGTACATCACTCATTTTACGACTGAAATCAGAGACCTTTTTTGAATCAAATTTTGACCGCTGATGAAAAATGGATTATTTATTCCAACTACAAACGTACTCACCACTGGCTTTCATTAGGGGATCCTGTCCCACAAAGTCCTGAATGAAAGTCAACAACGCGAAAACTGCTTCTCTGCATTTGGCGGACTTCAAAAGGAATTATTCATCAAGAATATCTACGAGTGGGTCAAACCCTCACAAAACATTTACAGTGAACAAACTCCTCATGCATTATAACAAAAACAGCCGGCACTTGTAAATCGTATAAAAGTATTATTTTTACAAGAAAACGCACGACCATACACGTTGCAATAGAGACCAGAACAAAAATTATGAATTTAGGGTGGGAGATCCTCCCGCATTCCCCGTATTCCCCAGACATATCTCCATTAAATTATCGGCTATTTTTATCTTTCAACAATCGTATGCGTGGTAAACAGTTTGGTAATGAAGAGGAGTTAAAAATGAAGGTGTCCGCATTTTTTGAAAATAAAAATGATCAGTTTTATAAAAATCGAATTTATAAATCATCTTCTCGCCGGGAAAGGGTTATTTAATGCGAAGGTTGATATTTTTATGAATAAAGTTATTTTATGTAAAATACACAAGTGTTTTTTTTCTCGATTCAAAAACGACAGAATTTTCTTGTTTACCTGATATACATACATACATACATACATACATACATATATATATATATATATATATATGCATTCAATCAAAGGATAGATTGTCTCAACTGATTAGATTTTTGGAAAGTGAAGTGCAAAATGAATTTATAATTTCAATGGCAATTAAAAGAGAGTAAATAGTTGCAAAAAAATATCCAGAAGTTGATTGATAGAGGCGATAATGATAATATATATATATATATATATATATATATATATATATATATATATACGTGCATTCCTAATAAAATCGAGAACAAAAAGTAAACCACTAACGTCATGTTAAATCCGATGAACTATATCTTCAGCAACTGTTGTGTTTACGAAGGTGTTTAGAATACAGAAACCGATTCAGTGTTCGCAATAACAGGTCCGCACATCTCGATAGAGACCGACAACACCGTGAAGTGTATGCTGGAGAGGGAGAGATATATCGTCTTCCGACCGTTGATCATGCAGCGGACTGGTCGATAGGTTTTTCCTTATATGGCAATGAAGCATAAATGTTCAAGTGGGAATTGTTGATAATATGTAATAATACGTGACTATTAAACATCAAGGTTGCAAGCCACATATACATTATTAAAGTATTTACATATTAGATAATAAATATTATTAGTGATAGGTGTACAGAGAATATGCCAGCATTTATTCACTTTGGGTCATGGACATGTAATGTGTCTACCGCATTTGATTCAATTACAATATGATGTTTATATACATGTATATATATATATATATATATATATATATATATATATATATATATATACATATATATGTATATATATATATATACATACATGTAATGATAATTTCCGAAAATCGTACAGCCAGTACGTCCTATGAAACGGTCGCTTTTAGAATTTCCATTTAGGAACGATTCGAATGAAAATAACTTGAGGACACACACAGGTCTATATTTTATTCAAAGAACAACCTTAACAAGCAAAAAGATATGTGTTCATTTCCATATCTAGTCGAATATATTCATCGATTTATATGGTCAGACTTTTATTTATTGTCTTCCTTTACTATCTACAGTCACTAGTCTCGTTAAGAATTAATTATTGTGTTGTTCATACGCAGAGGGTCCGTTTAATAGGTGTTCTTTTTCTTTTTTAAAAAAAGGAACAGTGGTCGGCGTTCTAAAACGTTTCATTCCTGAAAATATCGCTGAATAATTGTGAAAAAACTGACTTTCTTTCGAATGTCTCCTTCGACTCAGTCACAATACCGGCACTTTGTTACAACCAGTTTCATCCCGTGATCGATTTTCAATCTTATTTAAATGAAATTCAGAATCATAAACTGTCGAACAGTATGATTCGGTCAAGGATAAACCGACACAGAGTCTGCCAGTTCGAAAATAAATTTATTGTATGCTGAAGAACGCGTCACTAGAATTTTTAGAATTCACAACTGCAGTGCATCGAGCTCGAAATGTCTGTTCTAAGATGTACATCCTGTTTTATCTCTGTTTAAAATTTCTGTCCTGTGTACATTTAAAGGGTGTGTCGGTGTCATCGCCGTCGAACCATCCGCCTCCCTTATTTCGGCTACTGATTCGATTCGGTCGAATCAGTCGATTTGTCTGATGCCGCGCTCTTGTCCAGAGATTCTTCCTAAAGTGACGCGCCTATGTATGTCGAATCCGTAAAATTCATCTCTAGGCGCAATGGATTCCTTTCTCGAGAAATTTTACTACCTTATGTTTAAATAACATTGACATTTAGCTATTTTGTCGGTGTTTTTATTACAGCGCGTGCACAGTTGTGTATTAGGAGGTTGCATTGAAGAAAGCCGCTGTTTTTTCTGTCGTTTTTTGAGCATTTATTTCAATAACAAAATACGTGAACACATTAATTAAAATATTTGCCCTCGGAAGCTATGACTTTTTCCCATTTTTCTGAGAAAAGTTGAATTTCCTCGACGAAAGTACGGTCTGTGTTTTGAGCCAATCCATTCAGCACCGCAATTTTCGACTTCTACACAGTTATGGAAATGTGTATCTTCCGAAGCGTGGTGTAGCGATCGAAAAGGATGGTAATCGCCTGCGGTTAGGTCCGGAGAATACGCTGGGTGCGGGAGAATCTGCCGTTCTCGCTCCATCAGTGTTTGTTTCACGGCTATAACAACGTGAGGACGAGCGTTGTCATGGAGAAGAATCACTTTACGGCAATTTGATGCAATCGATGATCGATTTAGCATCAAATTATCATTCAAACGCTCCAATTGTCGTCGATAACGTCCGGCGGTGATTGTTTCCTTCGGTCTCAACACCTCATAATAAACGACACCCACCATCCATACCCCAACAAATATAGAAGATTGCTTTGTGGATGTTTCTTTCGCTTTGGTGCTGATGTTGATGGTTCGCCAGGATCGACTCGTGACGGGTTGTCGAAATTGATCCATTTTTCATCGTCGTTCACAGGGTACGCCACAAGAAACTCTTCTTCTTATGCCATTCAAGCAAAGAAATCGAGATGTTCGAACGATCAGCAATGACATTTTCGGTCATTTAATGTGGCGGCCATCTCCCTTCTTTCTGGGTCGTTCCCACGGCTTATAAACGTCGCGAAATGGTCGATTTATCGACTTCGAGCTATCGAGCAGATTCCTTGGGTGTTTGAGCAGGTTTTTCTTCCGATAGAGCTTGCAGTCGTTCATCTTCTAACTCCTTCGATTGACCTGTCCTCTGTTTGTCGTTGTTAAAGGTCACAATCGTCGCTTTTGAATCGTCGAAACCAATCTCTACATACTGTATACGATCGAGCGGATTCACCATAATGAGCTTCACTGTTTTTCAAATCAAAATAGTGTAGAAGTACACATAAGACTGAAAAACAACATACCGCGTTCCATTTTGATTCGGTTATAGAAAAGAACTTGTGTAAACGAAGGATGGCGTCCGATGACTGAATTTTAGTGGGAAATGTTCACACTTCCAAATTACACAAGAGACATCTGTCACTGTCCACAGCATATTCGCCTACAGCCATCTACACGTGAACAGCGGCTATCAATGCAACGTCCTGGTAGTAATCATTCTTTCATTGTATATTTTCAATCGCTATACTAATAATACAGGAAGGTATTTCTTATATCTAACTTTTTGATATAATCTTTGATTTTCAATTATATATATATATATATATACGAGTGGTATTTTTGGACACTTATTTTTTAGATTATGACACACGTCAAACAAAATGAAATGTTTTTATTTCCCAGAAATCCACCACGGCTTATAAAAGAGTAACACAAGAAATGTAAAGGCATACAGTCATCATTGCCACTTGTGCGACACACAGCGATTTGGAAATTGTCAACTTTCTAAATGTTGCAAGATATTTTGTACACAAAGTTCGGCTCGAATCGGAAGCGTCTGGTCGGGATGTTTCAGCTGTATCAAAGAGAAAAGGAAAACAATCTAAACGTTCGGACACCGCAGTTCATCCGACGGGTTCGAAACATTGTCGGTAATGATCTCGGAAAATCAATGGGGGCCATCGCCAAAAAAATTCACTTATCGGAGCGGACTATCCGAATTCTGGTCCACGAGGGTATTCGATACAAGTCGTTTACACTGAGGAGAGGCCGTTTCATGTCTGCAAAGACAGAGGAAAATCGCTTGATCCGTGCCAAACGGTTACTTGACAAGAACGAAAACGAACGTGGAACGCTTTGGTTCTAAAAAATTTCAAAACCGGAACCGAAAGTCTAACAGGAGAAATGACACATGGTTACATGTAAAAAATCATTTTCTGAAATAAAGTTGTGAAAATATAGAAAAGAGCGTTTTTCGAAAGAAAAGTGCAAGAAAATGTTATTTCATCTTTATTTAAATATATATTTTTTTAATAAAATGCATTGAATGATTATTCAGGTGAAGAAAGAAAAACTGCATGGTTCGAGGGGAGACTCGAACCTGAACACGTCACACACTTGAAGCCGGCTCGTTACCGCCTAGCTATCAAGTTAGCTGACGACGCGTAGAAATATTTCTCTTATAAGCCTGATGCGGAAACTTTGGAGCGTTTTTCTCGAAAATGACTCGATAGTGGGAGTTTTTTTGATTGACGGTTTTCGATTTTTGTTTGATATTGGCTAATCTTCTCTGTAATCCTGTCATTTTGTCGAGCCTTGGGATTCAATCCCTTTTATGCAGACTTCGTCATGTATTATTAGCAATCTCGCTGTTGATGTGTGATATCTTGACTTTTATCGCTCGGAAAATTTTCAAAAAACCTAGTTGACCTTGCGATAGTACGAGCTAGTACATTACTATATTAATACCTTTGGGGTACCCTACCACTACACAAAGTTCGGTCCCAAACTCAATTTCCGAGATCGTGTCCCGCCCCTTGTCAGTCACATAGCGTGTCTCATTTTCACGACCGATTCTCCAATCGCGTCCTCGACATCCGCACCTCAGCAAACCAAAATTATTCCGCAAAAGAGTTGCAGCTGCCGCAACATTCGACACCAGCACTACTTTTCGCTAAGAAAGTGGACACCGCTCGAGGGATGACCGTCGTCCGATCTGTTACCGAATCAAAAATCAAAAAATATTTTATTGACATCAAATAAAAATACAGTGTAGTTGCAGTGCACCGATGCGGTACGGAAAATAGGTCCGGGGCCTAAGCGTTTGCTTCTAAGCCGGTTTTGAAACGAAGATAGGTGTTAGGTGCGCGCGGATTTAGGTCAGCTCAGGAGTTAAGAGTGCCGGAAACATTTTTTTTTTTTCAAAAAAACCGGCATCTGTCGCCGTATTTCGACGTTTTTTTCTAAATAAAAAAGAAACATGCGAGGCGTCGACGTGGCTCGGCCGGTCGCCGTCGCGATCACCGACACCAACCCTAGAATCGAGTCCGCGTCTTCGCGTGCATTCATGGATTAATATGGTATGTTCGGTCGAGTGCAGGTCGCGGATTACGTAGTCGCGCGGTCCTCGCGTGGGACGGGGACGCCGCGCACGCGCGCGCGCGCGCCTCTCCGCGCGACATAGTCAAGAAGTGTTCAACATTTTCGTGAACATTCGTTTGGAAATATCTGCGAACGGCAGGTGTGTGATCGTGAGACGCGTACGCGAGTGAAATTCGTTTACCTGGTCGACTGTTGCCGGTGCTCAGTTCATCGCGTTTGTTACTTGTTTGGATTTATCTTGAACGTAAGTGGACTTGAATTTCTCGATTGTTTTTCATTATTACAGCTCGAAATGTAGAAATGATTTTTTTTAAAAAAATATTTCTCACCCGGTAAACTCTGTTCTACCAGTAAACAACACTCTATTCATCTGTTTGGTATTAATACACATTTTAGCTATGGATTGTTAGAGCGACAATTTGAATTTACCGCCGCACGTTGTACTTGCTAGATGCCTGTACTGAATAAATACAGTGTTCGACAATGTGATCTGAATGTGGCGTGGTGCACATTCACTGTCGAACAATTCGTTGTCAGTCGTCGATATACTTTTCCGTTGTACAACTACATTCTCAAGTTGTTCCCAGTGTAGAATAACACACACACACACAGTGTTAATAGACTACAGATATCATCTGCACATAACCCTGCCTATATTTAACACCTTACAAATGTATGTGACTGCCCTGGGACACTGAAAAATGGTGTGAATAATAGAATTAAAAACCACTCTAAAACACACAACTATTATTGAAACATTATTGCATCTAAACCATAATTTTGAAAATGTAAAAAAAAAATATATTTCAGAAGTTCTCAACCCTTGTCAATAATTTGGTATGAAAATAATTTGGGAAAACATTTTTTTTTTGCAAAAACCCTCTCAGAGAGTTGTTATCGTTGTCGACTGATTGTGAAAGTAATATAAATTCAATTCAGCAGTTCTCAACGTTTTTCCTATTCGAAAAATTATTAATCTTTTTTTTTATTATATTCAGATTCAATTTTTTAGGTAGCATGTAATATGGTTCTGAGGTGCTTAACTTTTTTCACATCGAAACATAAATATTCGACCTAGTCCAAATATGTTTTTGAACTATTGTACATAGAATTATACTATGAACGTCAGTCAATTGGTAAAAAATAGAAAATAAGTAGCAATAGCATTACATATACATATATATATATATATATATATATATCTTTTGTGTTGAAATAAATAGTGAATAGTATTTATTTGAGATTCTATAGAAAATTGAAAAAATCACCCAGCACGAAAACGTTCAAAACAATCTCCAGGGCATAAATAATAATTATTTGAACAAGTTTTACACGTCCCTGAAGTGTTAGTGAGTTTTTTTTCTCTGTTGAGCACCGACGGAAACGTAAAAAACAACTTTTCCTTCCGTAATTTATTCGAACAGGAATTGTTTCGACAAAATGTGATCCCGATCCATGTGAAATTATATTACTATTTACTGAAGTACCGGACGTCTTGTGCGCCGATTCTCTGCCGTCCGTTATATCGTTAACACCCAGTAATGATGATTGTACTAGCATGTCTCGAAATTCTAAAAAAACTTATATTTCTTCACTTTTTTGTTCGACATAAAATCCATGAATTGAAAACTGTCATGTCTAGCATGTGAAAAAATATAATTTTCTTATACCATCGAATGGTTTCTCGGGGGGCAAGAATAATAAGAAATAAGTTGAACACACCGGACATACATTTATTGTGTTCATCAATTTCAGCGGGCTTATTTTTTTGGTTTCCATGTCCGTTTGTAATCTCATTTTTTTGCATAATACATCTCCTAGTATCATGCCACTTACAAGGGGAGGATACGACATCGGAAATTGACTTTGGGACCACACTTCGTGTAGCGGTACGGTATCCCAAAGGTATTAATATAGTAACGTACTGACTCGCACAATCCAGCCATTTTCAGGAAAAAAGGCTCCAAAGTTTCCGCATCTTATAAGAGAAATTATTTCTTTTACATTCAACTAGCTTGATAACACTACGCAGTAACGCGCGGGTTTGGAATGTCTAACATGTTAAATTCGAGTCTCGCTCGATCCATGCAGTTTTTTTTCTTCACTGAATTATTATCTAATGCATTTTATTAAAAAACATATTTAACCAAACGTGAAACAACATTTCCTTCCAATTTTTTTCGAAAACGCTCTTTTTTGAATGTTTACTATTTTATTTCAGAAAATGATTTTTTCACGATTTTTTTTAATTTTTTACATTATTTTGCAATCATGAACACTTTAATATACGAATATGCTTGCAAAATAATGCAAATACACAATATATCGAAAATAATTTATTGAACAATTTCGAGCGGAAACATTTTTTTATAGTTTATTAGAAACATTTTTTTATTAGTGATGAAAAAAGGAGTTGACTTATGAAAAAGTCGGATTTTTTTATCGGTAATAAAGTTAGAAATAGGAAAAGAATAATCAAGGTGATCAACGTATAAATTACAGCACTTACCTGATAGCACGGAACGACGTTTTCTGGACAAAACACGGTAAATCAATTATTTTTACACGTTGAAAAAACTTTCTGATCAAAAATATTCAATAAATAATTGTTGACCGGTGCTCATTTTCGATAGCGATGCGCGCCGTCGTCGTCGAAGTGCGAAGGTGCAGAAAGATTGAGTACAGAGAAATTGAAACGTTCATAAGAGAAAATCTAAATTGATTTACTAAACCGGTTTTCCTCCGGTTTTTTTAATTTTTTTCCCGGATTCCTAACTTCCAAGTTTACCCTATACCCACTTCCATAAAAAACATACTGTCCTCTCATAAGCGGCCAAAAAGCATCGTGACTAAGATCCCGAACACCATACCTATTTCCGTCCAACACGCACCACTGCGGCGTTGAAGTTATATTTCTGGGGAATTAAATTATTTTTGATTTTGATTTGATTTATTAAGCAGATTTAAACAGAAATGTTTCTTTGCTATTTGTCGGATGAAAGTCAATTTGCAAAAATTAATTTGGACACAGTACCAGAACTGTGTATTGTAAGAGTGATTTACTTTTTTAAAAAAAAAAAAACATGGAGGCTTCGCTCCCTGCTCACTGCGCTTGCACACTTATCAGTTGAAATCATGTAACCGAATGAAATAATAATCAGAGAAACCACTTTACAAATAAATAAGTAGACGTCATGGATATATATATATATATATATTAAATAAATGTATGTCTAATAATAATGTTAATTTAACAACTTTTTTACAAATTATGTATGTATATATATATATATTAGTATTTCTTTGGATTTATTAGTGTACAATAGAATTAAATTAAGCCAATAAAATATACATTTGAATTTGCTGGTTATAATGAAGTTTAAGAGACAAATGAGTGATCAGAACCACTATAAATATGTTCATCATTTCACTTAATACAATCGATACAAATTTTAACATTGTATTTTGTTATGTTAACTTTTATAAGGTTCTCCAGTAAAAAAATAATGATTTACAATATACGCAGATTATTTATGTGTATAATTTGTTAATTTCTGTTATTTGTCATGAAGAGGGGGCGGTGCGAGAGGTGTGGCAAGAGTTTTCGACCGGAACCGCCTAGTAAACAGTTAATAGTATCATAATATTTATATGAGGAGTGTATTACACATACATATATAAAATAATAATGTGGATCTGGTCGAGTTCGGCAACAAGGAACCGATTTTTTCACCTATTTAATACAAATGTATCCATTGAAAAGGAAACAAACATGTAGAGTTTCTACCGAAGCGTTTTATCAGATCTCCAGTAATAATAAAAAAAAAACGTACATCAGACTAGAAACTATGTCCTCCGATATAATACGACACAAAACTCGTTTCAATCATGCGGTCTCATCTCTGTCAACAATAATTAGAATCTTTAAAAGAGGTCACTGTGTAAATATTAATCGGTGGCTGTCGAACGATCGACTATACTTTATTATTATTATAATTTAAAAACATGTTCTTATATCAACAACTTGTTATCGGCGCATAAATAAAAAGCTAAAAAAAATAAGCGGTTGGCCCTTCAGGCTATGAATAAAATTCTTTTTTAGTTGTTTATGAAACGAATTCGTTACTTTGCATCAATAAAAAAATACTTACTAAAAATACTAATATACATATATATATATATATATATATATATATATATATATATATATATATATATATGTATATATATATATATATATATGTATACACACATATATACATATATATATATATATATATATATATATATATATATATATATATATATATAACATACACCCTTATATATATATATATATATATATACACACACACACACATATATATATATACACATACATATACAAATATATATACAAATACATATACATATATACATATATATACAAATACATATATATATACACGAGTGGATTTAAAAAAATTCATAGAAGTTACTACAAAGACAATAGTTGGGTCAGTAAAATTATTTTCATTTCCAAACATAATCGCTCTTAAGGTCAATACATTTCATCGAACGTTGCTCGTGTGCCATTATGCCTGTGTTAAAGTGAGATTTCTGAAGATCTTCAAAATAAGCGGCTGCTTCGGCTATTATATTTTTTTTGTGAAATTTCAAAACTTTAAAGAATCGGGAATTGATGACTGACCGACAGACTGGAACTCGTTCTGACCGTCATGAATTTTGGAAATCGCTCGTTTAGTCCGAAACCGAGAAATCGGCGCCACGAAAATCTAGTAATCGACCATGCGCACAGCTGTATCCTTTCCATACACGATCTTTTCCGGTCGAAAATTTGACTGGTGATGTTTGATCGATGCTTATGCACATTTCGATAAGGTTTCCGTTATTCTCGGAACGCCGGAGTATAGAAAAATCCGCACATCATATCTTTCCGTACCTCGGCGCTCCGAAAAACGACGCGTCGTTGTCGAAATGCGCACAGACAACAATCGAAAACGATCAATAATTGATAATTAAACGGTTTCGATCAGACGTTTTTCTTGGTCGGTGGAGATGAGTGTAAGACTTATTCGCGTGAGAGTAAGTCGACGCATCTTATCCGTTGCATGTCAATAAGTTGATCCGAATTCAAGCTCGTTAAAAAAATCATACTTGAATCATATTTCTAATGACGATAGACGAAACGAGAGGACGTATACTTCAGTTGAACAATATTTTTTTTTTAAAAAAAAACACACATTCGGTTTACAAAAAATCAACCGAGACGCGCTTCCGAGAAACGAAACAATTCTCTCTAGAATATTCGCGCAGCGATTTGATCCGAAGGAAGCGTAATTGAAACTGACATGTAAATATAATTACATTTGTGCCGTCGCGAACAACATTTCTTTTGCGGACAACCTGTCCGTTTAATTACAACGGAACGCTGACCTACATTCCTATAAATGGTGTATACATTTTCATGCAGACGGACGGTTTTATCTTTGTGTTTTTCGATTACTTCGAATGATTCTTTTACATGTCAACAGGCCGACGAGCCGCACTCTTATAGAAATACAATCTTCGACGATATTATAATCTTCTCTTTTCGTTCAATTACAGCGCATGTTGGCAAATTTAAAAAAAAAATCAGTAGAATCGTTCGAGTTGGTAGGAAGTAAAGTGTGCTATCATACTTCACTCCTCATCCGTATAAGCAAATATGTTGTAGCCGTTTTTATGAAGATTGAATTGATTATTCGGGTTCTAGGACGCTTCGACAACTATGGTCACGCCTCTGCTATTTGCCTCGCGGTCGTTGAAACGCTCGGCGCTAGTAGCAGTTCGTTATTTCTGAGTGCAGATTTTAAAATTTCTTGTTATCCATTCAAGCCAAATAATTTGAAAAGTCCATTGCAGGGTATGTAGAGATAGATGCCCTAATTAATAGGAATCCGGAGGAATGTGTACAGTCTGCATTATCGACCCCGAATATTCCGGATTCTTATTAATTAAAATTTCAATTCAATTCCACTCGTTACTATAGATGGTAAACGAACAAAACCGATACGTTATTGTGTCGAATGAATAGATTGTATTCGTATATAAAGTATAAACAGTGTTTTATTAAAAGGAACAGGTAAAATATTCCGATCGTGTAGATGTATTCCAGAACTCGAAACAAAAATGCCAAGTGACAAACTGAAACTAATACTGTTTATTCATTATTATCAAAAGATACACACTTGTTTGTGTAACTAAGCAACGTCTCGTTATCGTGACGCTGCAGCTGAAACAACACATACACATGTACAATTTGACAACAGTATACAAATTTTAATTTTTCATACAGTCAAGACTCAGTTTATGCGGTAGACGCGTTCGACAGAAACCCGTATATAAAAAAATCTTACAGAGAACACATAAGTTATGTTGAAAAATTACGGACACGTTCCCACAATTTTCTGAAACCGCATAAAACCAAAACAATGAGTGGAGATAAATCCAAAATCACATAAAAAAGTTTATGAAATTCAGGAAAATAAGAATACCTGAGAGAGTCCTTTCGAAAATCTGAAAGAAACTGATACAGAACATAAAATGAGTTTGTTTTAAAATTAAAACGCTCATAAGAGAAAATCGAAAATGATTTATTAAACAGATTTGAACAGAAATGTTTCTTTGCTGTTTGTCGGATGAAAATTCATTTGTGAAAGTTCATTTGGCCACAGTGCCAGAACTGTGTATTGTAAGAGTGATTTACTTTTTTTAAAAAAAAATAGGAGGCTTCGCTCCTTGCTCTTCCGCTCGCACTCTTATCAGTTGAAAGCATGTACATGTAACCTAATGAAGTAAACATATTTGGGTATTAGAGAAGCCACTTTACAAATAAATAAGTAGACGTCATGGATATATATATATATATATATATATATATATATATATTAATAAAATGTATGTCTAATAATAATGTTAATTTAAGAACTTTTTTTACAAATTGTGTAAATATATATATATATATATATATATATATATATATATATATATATTAGTATTTTTTGGATTTATTAGTGTACAATAGAATTAAATTAAACCAATAAAACATAGTTTTGAATTCGCTGGTTATAACGAAGTTGACAAATGAGTGATCAGAACCACTGTAAATGTGTTCATCATTCCATTTCATAAAATTAAAAAAAATAAGAATGTCTAAAAGAGTCCTCCGAAAATCTGAAAGAAACTGACTTAAAATGAGTTTGTTTTAAAACTTTATTCATTTAATTTTATTAAAAAGTAGCAATTCTTTTTACATTTTTTTCATCGGGATCATAGTCGCAACTCTAGAAACTCTCATTTTCCTATTGAGAAAACCGCTCAGAACTATTTTTGGTGCCACGTGTAGTTAGCACCCCGAATTTTTTTTTAATCATTTCGCGTTTAACCCCAGAACTCTTTTAAATTCCTATCAGGAACCCTAGAACTATACTAAACTTACTCAGAATTCCAAAAAAAATTAATTTTTAGAAAGAAAGGGCGCCAACTTCGCACCGGTCCGATTTTTCCGGAGCTTTTCATGAAATAATAAATTACCCTCGGAGTGGTTACCGTTCCGGGAGTCACTGGAGACCCGATAGCCAGTATGCGTCTTCAGAATGATGTTGTTGTCTTCAAACGAGAACTAATGTAAACCTTGGCGTCTGGTCTTAATCTGGGAAAAACGCTTCGAGCCACCGAAACTGTACGATTTTTAACAAGGCGTGTCCACTCAATAGTTCTGACATGAAAAAGTGATCGCTCACCGGCATATATTGTAATCCTGAAAATCGATCCGACGACCATTTCTTTCATATCGCGACGACAAATATATCCTAATATCAAATAACAGTAAGCGGCAAGTATAAAACACCGAATCGCCGGTCATCTAGTAAATCCGTCGTCCCGATACGCACGTCGTTTTGATTGCGCGATGCTTCGTTTTTCAAAAAAAAAAGAAAAAAAAGTAACGGAATTCTTCGCCGACCTGCGATTATGTCATCGGTATATTCGGTTCTACATTGACTTCTTAAACACGTTCTAACAGACATGACGTCACCGTTCGCTGCGAATGCAACGCGAATATTTTTACTGATGTCGTTTTATACCTGCTCGGTTTCGAATCTTAACCGGTAATCGTGTTTTATAATAATGAAGGTTTATTGGCTCCGGCACACATGAAGTGATTAGATCAGTCGTCCATACAAGGATATATTTTTTTTTTGTTTACATTCCGATGAGATCAACGCATGTATATGCCAATGGCGGGCAAACGTAGTCAAACAGTTGGCAATTTTAAACAAAATGCTAGTTTTCCCTTTTAATTAAAGGCGTTGTTTTAGAATTTTCACCGTTTTGTTTTACTTAATCCTATCATGTTTCACTTATGATTGTAAATTTAATTTTCATTGATACACTTTTCCAGTAAACTGAAAAATATCCGACGCAAAAGTATTCAAACAAATGATAAACAACCATCAAGAAATGTGATGTCATTTTTATGTTAATATTTTGCAGGGTTTCCACTAGCATTATTTACAGCTAGAAGTCGTTTTGGTATACATTTAACTAAATTTTATGTTTATTGAGGCGTAATTTCGATCTATTCCTCCAGAAATATGCTTTCTAGCTGTCCTTTATGGGAAAATCAATTATAAAATACCACAAAGAAAATAAAACACTAAGTGAAATCTTGAAAAATTGCGGGAAGAAGTTATCATACTGTTTATAGTATAACTAAGCGTTATAGAAAGGAGAAAAAAAAACTAGTAAATAAAATTCGTATCGGTTGACACAAGGAGAGCAGCATCTAAACATAGAGAAAAATTCTACACGAAGTGAACTAAAATCCCAGAATTAGTGCTCCAAAGCTAGCTGCAGTTATCAACAGCACTAGTAACAATTGTATAAGTGCCGATTCAACAAGAAGAACGATTCACCGAACTGGATATCGAGCCTCGAGTTGCCGGAAGCAAACCTGCATTAAGTCGAAGCACACAGTAAAAAAAACGTCCGGAGTTTTCGGAAGAGTACTAAGATATTCCGAATTTTTGGAATAACGTAATTTTCTCCGACGAGAGTAAATTCGACGTTTTTTGGGTCGAATG
>CM068313.1:59243876-59266376 GCA_034766995.1 Acanthacorydalis orientalis
TCAAGCAGGAGATAAATTTACAAGCAGATACCTCTATTATAAGAAGAAGGTTTATCGAAAGGAATTTGATTGGTAGAAGTCCTAGAAAAGTACCATTATTGAACAAAACACAATTAGTAAATCGAATAAAATTCTATTTAGAACACAGATTGGTTACTAAATAGTTACTATAATATAATTATGGAACTTTATAGTTGCTATTTCATTATTTTTGATATGAAAAGTATTTCAAATTATAATGTTAGCCTTATTTATTTTTGAAAATTTTTATATCTAAAGCCGTTGGAGCTACTTTTTGCACAGTTCTATATATATATATATATATACATACATACATACATACATCTATACATCTACTATATATATATATATATATTTAGAGAGAGAGAGATGCAAAAAGTAGCGCTAACAGCTTTTGATATGAAAAATACTTCAGTTTAGTATGTTAGCTACATTTATTTTTGAAAATTTCTATATCAAAAGCTGTAGGCGCTACTTTTTGCATCTCTCTCTCTACATATATATATATATATATATATATATATATATATATATATATATATACTTATATATATATAAGTATTATATATATAGAGAGAGAGAGAGAGAACTGTGCAAAAAGTAGCGCCAACAGTTTTTGATATGAAAAATATTTCAGTTTATTATGTTAGTTTTATTTATTTTTCAAAATTTCTATATCAAAAGCTGTAGGTGCTACTTTTTGCATCTCTCTCTCTACATATATATATATATATATATATATATATATATATATATATATATATATACAGAAATTTTCAAGTTAGTAGGAGAAAAAACAGAAAAAGTTCTCGCTGTTATATTCACTGCTTGTATACAAAAAAGAACTATCCCAGATAAATGGAACGAAGCCACCGTAATTCTTCTACACAAGAAAGGAGATAAAGAAGATTTGAAGAATTATCGGCCGATTAGTTTACTACCTACGATATATAAGATCTTTACAAAAATAATTTCGAAACGTCTACAAGTGCAACTAGATTTCGCCCAACCAAGGGAACAAGCAGGATTTAGAACCGGATTTAGTACAATGGATCATATTCAAGTAGTGAGAGAAGTAATAAGCCGGTCAAATGAATACCAAATACCAGTGTGTCTTGGATTTATAGACTACGAGAAGGCTTTCGACTCCATCACCACCTTGTCGGTAATATCTGCACTGAAGAACCAGGGCATAGAGGGCACATATATCGAGCTGCTAGATAACATCTATAAAAAAGCAACGATGTCGGTGAAGCTACATGAAGAAACAAGAAAGATAAAAATCGAGAAAGGTGTAAGACAGGGAGATGCAATTTCTCCGAAATTGTTTACTGCGGCCTTAGAAGAAGTATTCAAATCGCTCGACTGGGAGGACAAAGGAATCGAGATAAAGGGCGAAAGATTAAGCCATCTCCGGTTTGCCGATGATATAGTTATTTTCGCAAATACTCCGGAAGAGTTGCAAAAGAGAATAGAAGAACTAAACGATGCCAGTCAAAAAATCGGCCTCAACATGAATCATACAAAGACAAAAGTACTGTTCAATGCGTTTGTATGTCCGAAGAAAATTGAAATAAAAGGAACGGAAATAGAAGAAGTCACGAAATATGTTTATCTAGGCCAGCTTATCAACAGAGATGGATCATTCACGGAAGAAGTAAATAGGAGAATAAAAATGGGATGGAGCTCTTTCGGAAGAAACGCCTCAATATTTAAATCAACAATCCCACTCTGTTTAAAGAAAAAAGAATTCGATCAGTGTATACTACCGGTCCTTACCTACGGCAGCGAAACATGGGTGCTTAACGCCAAAATAGTTCAAAGACTCCAAACAACCCAACGAAGTATGGAACGATGCATGTTGGGAATAACAAGAAGAGATAGAAAGAGAATAGAATGGATACGAAAACAAACAGGAGTCACAGATATAATAAGAAGAGTAAAGAGTCTGAAATGGAAATGGGCGGGACATGTCGCAAGAAGAGAAGACAACCGATGGACAAGAGAAATTATTGACTGGGAACCAAGGAATATGAAAAGACCGAGAAAGAGACCAATGAACAGATGGGATAAGGATATTAAAAACTTTATTGGAAAACTGTGGAAAAGAGAGGCACTGAATCGAACAGGATGGAAAATCATGGAAGAGGCCTTTATCCAGCAGTGGATTGACAGGGGCTGAAGATGATGATGATGATATATATATATATATATATATATATATATACTTATATATATATATATATATATATATATATATATATAAGTATATATATAAGTATATATATATATAAGTATATATATATATATATATGTAAATGTATATAAACAAATACACACGGGGGTAACAAAGTACAAAATATGAGGAGTGGCTATTTATCTTTTTGGACTTACTTTCACCTGTCAATATAATCTCTCTGAACTTTAACACATTCCCGATGTCGAATTCCTCGAGATCCTCAAAAATATTCGTGCACTGTTCATCGTTTCAAGAGAATCGCTCGCTACTAAGGAATGTTTTGTGGTTTGAGAACAGACAGAATTCAGACTGAGCGAAGTCAGGTGAATGCGTCGGACGAGAAAGTGAAGTGTACCTCGATTCGGTGATTTCTGGCATAAAAATGACTTTTGTACAGGGGCGTGCATCCTTCTGATAAAATTGTTGTTTTTTTTTCCTTTAACAATAATGGAATCGGTGTTTATTCCACGAAATTGTTCAGTTCAGTTAGCCTAAAAGATTAGCATAGTACTCTCATGTTATCGTTTCATCGTTTAGAAAATAATCAATCAGAAAATGTCCTCACAGTATCCAAGAAAATAGAAGGAATAACCTTTCCAGCCGGCAAAATAGACTGTCTTTCGGTGGTGGACACTTACTATATTTTCATTGTTTCTGACTCGGTTTGTTTCTGATATGTAATGACGGATTCAAGTATTATCAGTTTGCTATAATTCAACGAACAAAATCTGACATGTCCTTCATAAAACGGTCAAAATATTCTGAAGAAATTCACACTAAAATGCGTTTTTTCTCGATTGACAGCAAGTGCTGTGCCCATCTTGCAGAGAGCTTTCTCACACTTAATTCTTCGATTATGATACGAAATGCACGTTCACTCGAGACGCCTCTAGCCTTACGGGAAGATAAAATGGCCAGGTCGGATGGTTCTATTTTAATTGTTCTGTGGAAGCAAACTGCGTTAACTTAACATGCGTGCCTAACAATATTTGAAAATCAGCCATCTCGCCTGACCAACATTACTGTTTACATCTGATTGAGCGGGATCGTAACGTGCACTCATAAATACAGTTTTACTGCATAATAATAGACGTCTATAGGAATAAACGAAATTATTACGAATTAACTATTTTGAATTTTCAGCTTTTCGGGTCTTTCCTTCTGAAAGTTCTTCTGAATTTTGAGTTCGATTCGCGGATCCGCTGAACAGGTTGCGCGGTACACAGTTGGAGGAGCACTGCTCTAAAACGGTATCGAACGCTTTGTTAATAACTTCTGATGTAGTTACATTATTCCAGCACCGACTTTGATAATCATATTTCCCAAGCTTGTGTAGACACATTTAAATTCTATATCCGATTTTTTGCACTAGTAAATGGACCGGTACGGTATCTAAGGACATGTTTTTCATCTCGTTAAAAAATTTCATTCGTGCTGAACCTTTATTAACTGAAAAGTTTATTGTTTTCGATGTTCAATTTTTGTCGTTTTTTTTTTAAAAAAATACCAAGATGACTGTTTAAAAAGTTGTTTACAGCAGACTATTCAGCAGATCTACTTGATATTCAACAGTTATATTCATAAGGCAAGTGTGTCAGTAAACACTAAAAATTTCATACGTTAGACCCACACACACACACACATATATATATATATATATATATATATATATATATATATATATATGGTGTTTAATGATGGTTTGATTAACACTTCCTGAATGTATTCAACAAATTCTATCTTACAAAATACCTCCAATAACCTAGGCTATTCATCGTTATGTAATGTTCTTTATCTGTGATAAAACAGTTTATTCCTCACAAATATTGCGCGCGTGATAGACAGTCATGACCATCAACATGTTTCGCAATTTCTCATATTTCTCTGACACTTTACGTGCACCGAGTACAGAACCCGATGCCTTCTCACCGTTCAATTCAAATTTTACGGCGTGTAAACACGACGCATTGTCGCTATATCTGTCATAAGTATTCGGGGTAGGTTGGTTATTGGGTCTTTACGACACTCCGTCAGGTAAGGTCGTTAGCGCCCGATGTAACTATACGATGACAGTTGTGTAAGGGGGACGCGGCCTACACAAGGTGTACAAACAATAAGTCACGGTACTCGATAATCGGGTTGTTGCATCTGTGTTCTGTTTCACGATTTTTTCTTCGTTTGAACGGAGTTTTCAAAATCCAACATCGGTATATTTCCATTAAATCACATCCGTTGCCCTAGAAGCTTTCACTCTTCTATATCACTTCAGTTTCTATTTTCCACCGCTAGTTTCGGTACGTCATACGGTAGACTTCTTTCAGATGACTTCTTATAATTCTGCTGTATTTTCGGTTAATTTACACAGTTTATACAAAATATCAACTATTTTCTCCCTATATGTTTGTTTTATGCTATCTTTCTATATATTATTATGTACTTAAAACGTTTCCAGTTAACTGGACAGATGAAGTCTGATCGAAAGTAACAAAAATCGACGTCTAATCTTCGGTATATTCCCGACAGGAGTAGATTTAAAATCGAACGAATGTTCATAGAAAATTCACAATTGATAAAAGTGTGGCATGTCGTTTACAAATTTATCTCTTCTTTTGTTCCTGGGACATCCCGGTTTCATCATCATTGTACATCTCAACACCACATAAGCTCCCTGGTTAACACCTGTCTCTCTACAAAGTGTCATGTCCTCTTACCAGTCCGCCAGTTTGGTGGAGCTCGTAGATCTGTTAACTTTCCTGCGGCATAAAACAGTTCCGACGGCCCCCATGAAGATAAGCATTCGGTGGAAATCCGGTGCTCGGCACGGAACTTCTAGAAACGACACGTTCCACAGAGCACGCGTGGCATGCTACAGTACAGAAATAAAATCGAGAAGGACAAACTTCGAAACTTCTCTGTGTATTTTGTGGAAAGGCCAGAGAGCGTTCTTCGCGAACAAGTGCAGATCATTGAGTATGATGTCATGATTCAGGCGTCATCACTAAGAGATCACGTAGTCACATCCTTAGAAAGGCCAGTGAGTTCCAAGACTCTAGTCTTACTCTTGTACAATGAGAGTAACTGAATGTACAAAGACTGAAAGAATCTACCATATCTCGTATACACCCGATTTTATCGGTTTCGTTCTCTTATTTTTATTCTCTTACTTGTTTTCTCTAGACTTCAAGTGGTCAACGCATCTCCAAACACCATACGACTGTCCAAATTTTAAAAGATCGAATAAGAGGAACGAGAAATGAAACAGTAATCTGCATATTTTTATGTCTGGATCATCGGGGTAGTCTTTTCAAAGAAAATACTTTCATTGTTCAATAATTCGATGAGAAATGAGCATTTGTGAAAAATCAAACACATTCTCCTCATTATTTTCCGTTTCAACATAACGATCCGATGGGGAGAAAGAGGAAAATTGGATTAATGAACCGGAATATCGGTTTCAAAATGAGAACATTGACAAATTACACGATTCTTCATAGTCAATTTACTTCTGACGTTCATAATTAACTGATCTGAATAGATTAATTTCGATTTGTGCGTGCGCGCTCGTGAATACATCTAAGTCTATGTGTGTGTGTGTGTGTGTGTCGAAGATAATGTGTTCATTTACTTTATTAGGTGATGAGCAGGTATATTGATTAAGAAAGCATCGGTATATACAAACATTAGCTGACAATAAGTATTGAGTTTCTGTTGTCTCGTAAAGCCGTCAATCAATTCGAAAATTAATTCGTCTTCCTGCTGTTCGCATAAACATTGAACGTTTCACGTGTACCATCGTATTAACAACAGGTACGCATTTTATCGATTAACAGCGGTGGCCTAGCACAAGACGGTACACGCGTTCGTGTGCTAAGGAAATTCGATCATTAGACCGCCTAAACCAGAACGACTTCTTCTTTTATAAAGAAAAGAAAGAAAGAAAATTGCTCGACATGCAAATACGATACCGGTTAAGAAATATTTATAATGGCAAATAGTGACTGGTACCGGTGTGCAGCGTCCTCAGAAGCATCTAGAACGCGTTCTAAAATTAAGACTTTTTGTATAGATTCGAACATGCGAACGATTCTTTTTTCATATGCGCGAAAATACAGTTGAATATATATATATATATATATATATATATATATAAAGTATATTATTAATAACTTGACGTTTATATAAAAATCGATTTTACTTCTACAATTAATAATAGGATCTTGCATTGAAAGCCGCTGTTCACATATCGATGGCTCTAGGTGCCATGCTGTGGGCGGTAAAGACGTCTCTCATGTCATTTTCAAGTGTGAACATTTCCCACTGAAATTCAGTCATCGGACGCCATCCTTTGTTTATACAAGCGTGCTCTTCTAGAACCGAATTAGAATGAAACGCGATAAGTTGTTTCTCCGGTGTGTACTTCTTCTACACCACTTTCACTTGAAAAAAGTGGAGCGGAATCTCATCGATTGCTTACGAAAACTTATAGTGATTCCGTTCCATCGGAAACAGTATGTAGAGATTGGTTTCGACGATTCAAAAGTGGTGGTTTTGACGTTCACGACAAACAGCGGACAGGTCAATCGAAAGAGTTAGAAGATGAACGACTGCAAGCTCTATCGGAAGAAAAACCTGCTCAAATACTCAAAGAATCTGCTCGACAGCTCGAAGTCGATAAATTGACCATTTCTCGACGTTTATAAGCCGTGGGAAAGACCCAGAAAGAAGGGAGATGGCCGCCACATGAAATGGCCGAAAATGTCATTGCTGATCGTTCGAACATCTCGATTTCTTTGCTTGCATGGCATAAGAAGAAGAGTTTATGGTGGCGTACCCTGTGAACGACGATGAAAAATGGATCAATTTCGACAACCCGTCACGAGTCGATCCTGGCGAACCATCAACATCAGCACCAAAGCGAAAGAAACATCCACGGCCACAAAGCAATCTTCTATATTTGTTGGGGTGTGGATGGTGGGTGTCGTTTATTATGAGGTGTTGAGACCGAAGGAAACAATCACCGCCGAACGTTATCGACGACAATTGGAGCGTTTTAATGATGATTTGATGCAAAATCGACCATCGATTGCATCAAATTGCCGTAAAGTGATTCTTCTCCATGACAACGCTCGTCCTCACGTTGTTACAGCCGTGAAACAAACACTGATGGAGCGAGAACGGCAGATTCTCCCGCACCCAGCGTATTCTCCGGACCTAAGCCCAGGCGATTACCATCCTTTTCGATCGCTGCACCACGCTTCGGAAGATACACATTTCCATAACTGTGTAGAGGTCGAAAATTGGGTGCTGAATGGATTGGCTCAAAAGACAGACCGTTCTTTCGTCGAGGAAATTCAACTTTTATCAGAAAAATGGGAAAAAGTCATAGCTTCCGAGGGCAAATATTTTAATTCATGTGTTCACGTATTTTGTTATTGAAATCAATGCTCAAAAAACCACAAAAAAACAGCGGCTTTCTTCAATGCAACCTCCTAATATACAACTGTGCACGCACTGTAATAAAACACCGACAAAATAGCTAAATGTGAATGTTATTTAAACATAAGATAGTAAAATTTCTCGAGAAAGGAATCCATTGCGCCTAGAGATGAATTTTACGGATTCGACATACATAGGCGCGTCACTTTAGGAAGAATCTCTGGACAAGAGCGCGGCATCAGACAAATCGACTGATTCGACCGAATCGAATCAGTAGCCGAAATAACGGAGGCGGATGGTTCGACGGCGATGAGACCGACACACCCTTTAAATGTACACAGGATAGAAATTTTAAACAGAGATAAAACAGGATCTACATCTTAGAACAGACATTTCGAGCTCGATGCACCTGCAGTTATGAATTCTAAAAATTCTAGTGACGCGTTCTTCAGCATACAATAAATTTATTTTCGAACTGGCAGACTCTGTGTCGGTTTGAACGCTCGACCGAATCATACTGTTCGACAGTTTATGATTCTGAATTTCATTTAAATAAGATTGAAAGTAGATCACGGGATGAAACTGGTTGTAACAAAGTGCCGGTATTGTGACAGAGTCGAAGGAGACATTCGAAAAGTCAGTTTTTTCACAATTATTCAGCGATATTTTCAGGAATAAAACGTTTTAGAACGCCGACCACTGTTCGTTTTTTTTAAAAAAAAAAAGAACACCTATTAAACGAACCCTCTATGTATGAACAACACAATAATTAATTCTTAACGAGACTAGTGGACTGTAGATAGTAAAGGAAGACAATAAATAAAAGTCTGACCATATAAATCGCTGAATATATTCGACTAGATATGGAAATGAACACATATCTTTTTGCTTGTTAAGGTTGTTCTTTGAATAAAATATAGACCGGTGTGTGTCCTCAAGTTATTTTCATTCGAATCGTTCCTAAATGGAAATTCTAAAATCGACCGTTTCATAGGACGTACTGGCTGTACGATTTTCGGAAATTATCATTACATGTATATATATATATATATATATATATATATATATATATATATATATATATATAAACATCATATTGTAATTGAATCAAATGCGGTAGACACATTGCATGTCCATGACCCAAAGTGAATAAATGCTAGCATATTCTCTGTACAACTATCACTAATAATATTTATTATCTAATATATAAATACTTTAATAATGTATATGTGGTATAATATATATATATATATATATATATATATATATATATATATATATAAACATCATACTGTAATTGAATTAAATATCCAAAAAATGGATCATGAGATGAGACTGATTATAACAAAATACCAGTATAGTAACAGAGTTAATGCAAGTGTAGCTTCCTCACGCTCTACGGACTCCTGCTAATTAGTTAAATACTTATTATTAATTACAATGGATATGAATTAAACAACATGTAATACTCGGTTAACTTGGCGGGCGCCATTGTTTATTATTCCCCCTTCTCTTCGCTCTTGACCGGTTGCTCTTAGATACTACAGCAAGCACTTAATACATCTCTCACTGCTTGCATGTGATTAAAAATAATAAATTCGCTTCTGAAATCTGCTATTTTGATCGGTCGCGCGTACATACTGTCGAATGTGATCCGATCTAATCGCTCGATAGTTTCTCAAATCTTCCTCATCTCCTATGGCGTGTATCAGAATGAGAGTAGCTCCGTTCCATTCACATGATCTAGTCCTTCTTTGTTTACACGATGTCAACATCCCGACGAGAACTTTTTCCACATTCCCACTTATCACTTTAGAATATCTGTTACGATTCCATCGTTTCCTGCTCTTTTTCCATTTTTCATACATTGCGTACGACACTTGTTTCGGTAATAAGGGCCGCACATCTTCGTTTGTAAATTTCATAGCTGTGTTTGTCAGCTTCGTTGCAAGTGTATTTTTATAACTGAGAGTGAAATTTCTCTACATTCTTGATATTTGCAGCTCTGTTGGAAACAAGCCCTGCTTCCATGTTACAATTTTAAAATAACTACCTACTTTGTGTGTAAACACACACAGAGAGAAACAGTAATCGACTCTCTCAAATGACACACACTATTTTCGTCGTGGACTTCAATCAAATAATCAGTGCCTGCTTGCATTTTTCTACAATAAAAAAAATAAATGCCGAACAAGTGCAATCTATCAAAATTTATACACGAACAGAGATAATTCGTCGAATGCGTTTTAAATGTTCAAAAATTTTTATTTGAATTTATAGAAATTCTCCGTTATCATGGGTGGATTTACTCAACGTCCGTGGACGCCGACGAAGAGACGTGGTCCGATAGCGGCTGAATATAATAGTCCGGGTCCGGCATGTGTCACGCTTCCACCGTTGATTGGAAGCAAAACGGCAGTCGTGTCGAAGCTGAGTCGCGCTCCAGCATTCTCTTTCGGAAGCAGACATGGAGACAAAAATGACAGGTACGGTTTGTTTTTCCAGTTTCAGTCTGTTGTCGTGCGGTGAGGGAATTCCGTGTACTCTTTTCACACTGACATGTTTCTATCTACGCTCACTGTACAAATAGACAAAGTGTCAGTCGACAAATACATTCCTTAAATCGCTCAATCTAAAAATTAGTTTAAACATCAGCAGATGATCTCATATTCTGCCACATTATTTTCACTTATACCCTTATAATCTGACTAAATCTCCTATCATTTCCTTAAATGATTTTTAATTAGACAGTATTTATTTTTCTCTGACATTCTTCATAAAACTACATTTATATTCAATGTTTCATTGGTATCAAACGTTGAAATTCCTCCTAGATTTCTTCTTTTTGCACTTACAAAAAATATACGCAGCACCTCTTGCATTTTTTCCGTTCATCTGAAAATCGATAAAAATACAATCTAAACATTCATGCGGAATACAATGTCATAATCTTAGTGAATGTCAGTCGACAAATACAGTCCTTCAATCGCTCAATCTAAAAATTAATTTAAACATCAGCAGATGATTCTCATATTCTGCCACATTATTTTCAATTATACTCCTATAATCAAACTAAATCTTCTACTATTTTCCCAAATGATTTTCAATTAGACAGTATTTCTTTTTCTATAAAGTTTGCTAACATTCTTCATAAATCTACCTTTGTATTCGAAGTTTCATTGATATCGAACGTTTTAAATTCGTCCTGGATTTCTTCTTCTTATAAAAATATGCCCAGCGTATCTTTCACTTTTTTCGTTTATCTGCTTATTATAGCAGATATATATATATATATATATAACATCTTTTCTGATTATTTCTTTAATCAATTCTTCTATCTTTTCGTTAACGTTTAAAAAAAACGCACACCTTCCTTGTTCGCTTCGAATATAAATTCATTTAAAGTTTCATTTATTGATTTTTCCCTAAATACTCCACTCATTTCTGTGTTACGTTTTCTAGTATTCTTTTTAAGTAATGACTCAAATGAATATTTCTCCAATACCTGATTCCGACTCGTGCAGTTTGTACACTGCCATCTATTTGTTTTCCTTCGCACACGTTTTGATATCTTGCTTGCACTGTTTGTATTCGTCCGGATCGTTCGCATTTTCTGTCAGTGCGTATCGTCTTAGCTGTTCTCATGTTCGCTTTTCAGTTTCATTTTTAATGTCAAGATGTGCAAAATTCTTCACTTTACAATGATAGTGGCAACAATCGAACATAATCAGAGCAGCCATCCACATTGTATCACGACGGTTTTTTTTTGTAGTTTTGTGAATCTAATGACAAATTCCTTGTAAAAATGAATTTATTCACGGTACCGAAACTATGTTCTAATGAAAAGCGTTATATATGTATATCATACTCTGTCAATCCATTGCTCGATAAAGGCCTCTTTCATGATTTACTACTTTGCACGATTGAATGCCTCTCTTTTCCATTGATTTCCGATAAAAATTTTAATTTCCCTATCCCACCCGTTAATCGGATTCTCTCTCTTACATCTTTTTACATTCCTCGGTTCCCAGTTAATAATTTCTGATGTCCATCGGTTGTCCTCTCTTTTTACATCATGGCCCGCTAATTTCCATTTCATACTTTTCACTTTTCCTATTACATCTGCAATTCCTGTCTATTTTCGTATCGATTCTATTCTTTTTCCATCTCTTCTTGTTATTCCTAGCATGCATTTTTCCATACTTTTCTGTGATATATATATATATATACTCACAGCTCAAATGGTATGCCTAGTCCATGCCATATTTTAATAAAGAGTTACACAAATGAATATTGATTAAAAATCAAACCACGTTTTGCAAATTTAACATCTTGGCATCTAATCGAAAAATAAGTATTAATAAAAATCAATATGCAAGATAGTGTTTGGAACTTTCATATATTAATGCAATAGGACTATTTTTTTAAAAAAAATAAGTTTATCTAATATTTTATTGGACCTCCTCTCATTTTAAGAAGATCGGCAGAGTGGCTTCGGTTTTACAAATTTGTGGATACATTCTGGGAGATCTTGTTCTGTTCGATCAAGTAAAAGCTTCTTTCGTGTCTTTATCGTTTGAAGTATTTTTTTTTGTAAACTTGTTATATTAGCGTACAATTACAGAAAGAAGGATTGGAAAAATCAACGCGCAACAATAAAAAAAGATATTGAAGAGAAAACATGTACAAAATAGAGAAAATTTGGGGGTTTGAGGGCGCGTAGACAAAAACCTGCTCAAAAGTTCAGTGTCACGTCTTAATAACACTCTTGGAAAATTTGAAAATTAATACAGTAGTGGCGTTTTTTAGGGGGGGAAAATTATTTTATATCTTGTCGAATCGTCTCTCAGTTGAAGGACACGGCAAGTCGGTTTGATATGGATTCTACAAGTTTGTGAATATACTCTGAGGAGAATTTGTTCCATTCGACCATCAATGCTTCTCATCAAGTCTTTATCGTTTGAAATATTATGATTCTGTGTTTCTATTCCTAAATGTTAATCGTAAATTCTTAAGAACATGAAGATCAAGCGACTGTTTCAATCATTTGATTGTGGACAGTTATATAGCAAGCACTCTTTGACTGTGTATTTATATTTTAGCACCGTTATACTGGAAAATATCGAAAGGCATTTCTTATATCTAGATCCGTTTCAGCATTATCTGTTGGATTTCCTTTTAGAATGTTTAAAAGTACGCTCTCATCCACATTTCCGTCGATAAAATGCATATTATCAATGTCAGTATTGGCCACATGTCCTCCGTCTTGTTTCGTTGTAGCCAGCGAGTTCTTTGATTGTAGAGAGGCACCCGGATCTCCCCGTACACTAGTCTTGCTATCTGATCCAAAACATTGAATTCTCTTTCGTTGATAAATGAAATTGTCTCGCAAAAACTCATAGATTTATTTTGGTACTCGCGAGTAAAAAATATCCTTCTCTATTATTCACACTTATAAAAAGTCTTTTTGAAAATCCACCCTTCGCAGTATTCCGTGAACCGTTCCAAGATGGCATTCTTTCCGAAACTGTCGCACGACTTCTATCGCCAATTTCACAGCATTTAATTTTTTATACTTTTTTCTGGACTCGACCTACAATTCAGACCGGCTTTCTGTTTCTCTCTCATAAATTCTGTCGAAAACTTGAACGTATTTTGTTCTAGACTTTTCTGTACTCGATGCACTATCCGCCGTTCGTTGGCTTCGTTGAACATCTCGTCGATGACCTTTTCATGGTGAATACTAAAGCGATTTTCCAATGATATATGGAAAGATAGGCATACAATTTCAGAAATGTTTCATTCGCCTTAAAACGGAATATTATTAACTTCAGTTCCTCATCATTTGTTCGACTGATCTTCAAAAATCTTCGAGGTGTACACCGAAGTTGGTTCACTGGACAAAACGTGCAGAAATTCTAATAACAGTTTAAAGTCAGATCACCTCGAGTCCAGACAAAAATTAGATAATTAAATCACATGGAATTGTGACATCCTGTACATTTGACTTGTGATATGAATTCTGTACTTGTGATATGAAGTTTTTACTTTTACATTTTTTTCAGATTTAATAAATTTTATTAAAGCTGTTCTTTTTGTAGTTCGAATCCGAGGTGTTAAATTCAAAAAATAATTTTACCTTTGATCGATACTCATCCGAAGTTCCTGACTTTGATCAGACATAGCATGGACTAAGTGCGATTTTTAAAGACAGTTTCGCTTCATTCTTTCTGTTCCCTGTACGGACAGAAAGAAAGCTTCAATTCAATGTTTCACATCGCTTGTGCAAGCAGAGCATATTTCACAGAATCTAATCCAAGCGGATAACATTCTGTATTTCATAGCAAACCGATCGACACAAGACTCGCCCTCCTTTCATCTTGACTCTATTCTTAAGAAAAAAAAACACACACACACACAACCGCATTTATTTTCGTGAAATACGGTTTCGTTTAAAATAGTGTTTTTTTTTATATTACAGCTTAGGACCGGGTCCCGGCCAATACAACGTAACTGGCCTGAGTGCAAAAGGAAAAGACAATCCACCAGCGGCAAGTCTGCACGCACGACACAAAGAAATGAAAAACGATATGACGCCGGCGCCTGGGGATTATAACCCCGAGAAAGTTGTATTTGATCATTCGCCTAAATACACGTTCGGGTTGAAAGCGGTGGCCGATAAGCACAGCGATACGCCAGCGCCGAACGTCTACAATATCCCAACGGTTCTTGGCGCAACGAAAGAAGGTCAGTGGAAATTTTTTGTCGAGCACACGATTGCTCGCTTATCGAATAGAGAGCACGTCCGTTGATTGTGCCCTGATTCTTTTACTATAATGTTTCCCAATTACTGTTATCCATTCGAATGCGGAGTCGAGGAAAATCGTATGATCTTCGTTCGATGGGATTCTGAACGGTCCCAAGTAATACATGTCTTAAATCTGAATTTTTCTTTAAAATAAACGATCAGTAGGTGAAATTCCATTACAAATTAAATATTTCCATATCGGTTTCAATATTTCTCATAATATATTTATCTACTAGCTAAATGACGCGCGGCACAATCTTGTATTTTTACACTTTTTATAATAAACGAGGAAATGCAATCCAGTACATTCAATTTTTAGATTATAATTCGGCCAGTCTTAAATGTTTCAACCCTCAAAATTATTTATATATATATATATATATATATATATATATATATATCAGTTAACCAAGAAAGGTCTGTCGTTTTTAAATCGAGAAAAAAACACTTGTGTATGTTTACATAAAATAACTATTCATCAAAATATCCACGTTCGCGTCGACGAACCCTTTCCCGGCGAGAAGATGATTTATAAATTCGATTTTTATAAAACCGATTATGTTTATTTTCAAAAAATGTAAACACCTCCATGTTTAATTCTTCTTCATTATTAAACTGTTTACCACACATACAATAGCCAGCTGACCATTCACTATGTAGGAGATTTGTTAGTTAGTTAGTTTTTGATGTATCGGAAGAGCCGGTAATGTTAATTCCATGACGTTCTCAGACGACCAAATGGCGTATTTGCATACGGATTTTTTGATGAAGGGCTATGAGGTTCAATCGACACAACAACTGTAGCCAGATGACCGTTCACTATGTAGCAGATTTGTTCATTGGACACTGGAACAAGATGGTTTTTCTGAAAAAGTCATCTTGAGCGATAAATCTGTTTTTGATCTCTATGGATACGTCAACTAGCAAAACTTCCGAATCTGGGGCGAAGAAAATCCGAGGGTGATCGTTGAGAAGCCACTACGTACAGAAAGAGTGAACGTTTGGTCCGGTAGAGTGATTTTCCCCTACTTTTTTTTGAGAATCGGGCTGGTGAAGCGATTATTATGAGCGGAGAAAGATATCGAAACACGATCACTATTTTTTTGTAGACAGAATTGGACGATATTGATCTTGAGGATATGTAGATTCAGAAAGACGGTGCAACAAATCCATACAGCTGGTAAAACAATCGATTTATCGGGGACGAAATTTCCAGGTCGATTTATTTCCATAAATGGAGACATTAATTGGTAATAGGGATCCTACGATTTAACATCGTGGGGTCACGTTAAAGGACAGATGGATGCCAACAATCGAACGAGATGAATTGATGAGAGTAGAACCCCAGTTGTGTAGGGATGTCATTGCAAATTTTAACAAAAGAATGGTCACACGTAAGAACGCGCGCGGAGGACGCTTACACGATATTATTTTTGATTTATAAATCGCACACGTCCAACTATTATCTACAGTAGAGAAACTCGAAATTTAAGTGCAAATTCTGTTTTGTTTCAAGTCGAGAAACATGCGGCCTTATTGGAAATCCCTGTGGATATTTAATGGAAAAAAAGAATACTTTTGGGTGTGGAATAGTTGCGAGTTACGGTTCATTAAATATTTCATTAATTAATTTTCATTTTGTCGCGTTCAAAGTGTTATATTTTGTCCTTCTCGCCGGTCACCAAAAAATAACAATAAGTTTATAAACATTCTATATATATATATATATACAATATCTACCGGCAAAACTTTCTATCGGCAAACAGGATGTTTAATTATTATCAGTTTTTATTTTTAATTGACTACTGGTGGGAAAAAAGTTGTGCTAGGAATATAGCTATTACAATTGATTTCAACTTTTAATGCGACTGTTAAATAAATTTATTGTCAACTTAGAACAAAGTATTGAATACTGTGCGATTGATTAATGTTGAACCTTAATCGAGTCCCATTTTTCGTTTAATTGTTATTTTTACAATAAAAAGAGAAGACACCTTTTCAATTATTTCTCGAGAAACAGAACGTTGTTTTGAATATTTCATACGAAGTGTTTTTTTTCTAAGCTAACCATCCGGTTTTTATTAACCATTGGAGTGCGAGAAGCCGATATATCGATTTTTCTCTACTTCACTAAGAATGCGTCGAGCCGATACATTGGCTTTGGTGTTTAGTGCTCTATAGTTTAAATTCCGGTAAAGATTTTATTTATAAACTCAAAATATTTATTACCTTCACTTATTTCTGTGTTATATTAAAATAATATAATTATCCTTTAATTATATCAGACGAATTAATAAAATCTGTTAATATTCGAGTGAGTTATCGTTTTTTTCCTAAAACCAAAATTTTTTTTTTGTTAATATGGAATTTCTATAGCACCTTTGGCACATTTTACAGAAAAAAACATAGCACTAGAACGGTTAAAGAAAAAAACACTCTTCTAAAGTCTTCACTGTAATTTTTTCAAAGTTCATAATGTGTGCTCACACTTATTAAAATTCATCTTAATATCTGTACAATCTGAATATCTCGATTCGATTCTCCGTACGATATTAACTGAAATTAATCGTTTTTTTTTAAAGAAAATAAATAACGAAATCAATTTCTTTTACACCGAAACTTTTTCAATCATCCAATCTAAACTATCTAATAAATGGAAACCTCATTTCAGTTCCGATGATTAATTAGCCGTGCTCTCTGCACACAGAATTAAGTTTCGAGGCATTATAAATAGAAGAACAAAAATACCAGTTAAGATATCGGTGTTAATGCTCTTGCATAAATTCTAGTTCGAAAAATACACGAAACAATATACAGTCGGTCACAAAATTATTATCTGGCCGCACTCACATATTCCGTAGACTTGACCCGATCAATTAAGTTCGAAGTAAGAAAATAAAAATATTTTCAACACCATTTGTTGATTTTCTTCAAAGTCCACGTTACAACTGACAAGGGGAGGATACGACCTCGGAAATTGACTTTGGGACCAAACTTCGTGTAGTGTTAGGGTGCCCCAAAGGTATTAATATAGTAACGTACTAGCTTGCACTATCCAGCTATTTTCGAGAAAAAGGCTCCAAAGTTTCTGCATCTTATAAGAGAAATTATTTTTCAGATATTCAGATAGCTATGTGCTAACGCGCAGGCTTGAAGTGTCCGACGTGTCAGGTTCGAGTCTCATTCGATTCATGCAGTCTTTTTTCTTCACCTGAATGATTATTTAATGCATTTTATTAAAAAAAATATTTAAATAAAGATGAAATAACATTTTCTTGCGGTTTTCTTTCGAAAAACGCTCTTTTTTAAATTTGTACAATTTTATTTCATAAAATGACTTTTTCTCGATTTTTTAAGTTTTAGCATTATTTTGCAAACATAAACACTTTAATATACGAATATGTTTGCAAAATAATGCTGAAAATTGAAAAAATTCGAGAAAAAGTATTTTTCTGAAATAACATTGTAAAAATTTTACAACGAACGTTTTTCGAAAGAAAACTGCAAGAAAATGTTGTTTCATCTTTATTTAAATATATTTTTTAATAAAATGCATTAATAATTATTCAAGTGAAGAAAAAAAAAACTTCCAGAATCGAGCGAGAATCGAACCTGATACGTCGGACACTTGAATGCCGCTCACTAACGCCTAGCCATCCTAGCTAGTTGACAACCTCTAAAAATTTTTCTCTCATAAGCCTGATGCGGAAACTTTGGAACCTTGTTTCTCGAAAATGGCTGGATAATGCGAGCCAGTACGTTACTATATTCATAGCTTTGCAGCACCATACCACTACACGAAGTTTGGTCCCAAAGTCAATTTCCGAGGTCGTATCCTCCCGTTGTAAGTAAATAAGCAATTTGTTTTATCTATTTATAAGTGAACAATGCATTTTCAACTTGAAATTTCAACGAGAATTCTATGTTTTGTTTCAAATTGAAATATTGCACCCTTATTGGAAAATCCTGCGTATTACGAATTTCACCTCTTATAATCTAAAAAAAACAGTGATCACTTAGTGGATTCCACAGACTATTCAAAAGTATACTTAACTGATATCACATGATTTCGAACCACGACATTACCATTATCTCTTTCGTGTCGCGTGTCGTTATTCAGACTTTAAACATTGTATATCCGAAAATGAATAATTACAAAATATATCGATGCGAATAGAACAATAGAATATTTTGTTGATAAGCGAAGAAGAGATTTAAAATTACTTTGAAAGTCAAACATCGCTCTCTGTTCGGGTAAACAGTCTGTATATTTGTAATCGCTAGTTTTTATTCAATTACTATTGTTTTTTACAAATACATTTCCATCGATATTATATTAATAATTCTCATAAACATGTAACAGTCAATTCAATGTATTGAAAAAATATCAGACCGTACTCGAAAATGGAAACCTAAAAACGACCCCTTTGAAATTAATTACGTTATGTTTATTGGCCACTCTTCATGTTCTAAATTGAATAGACAAGACAGGCCCGATATATTTTAACTCTTATTCGATCTCCTATTCAAAAAAAAAGAATACAGACTCTATAAGATATTATCAATCTATCGTTTACACACATTCGTTTTTATTGAATTTACATACATCTTGATCGTTTAAAAGTTACACAGAATGCAAGCTTGTGCGACATATTGAGAACGTTCATAAAACATTTCTCTCGGTACGCTGTCCTTAATGAGACCATAAAGATTTTTTTCCAGTCTGTGACACGGAGAGATCATTTAACTTTCAAACCAGTTTTTTTTAATTTGTGATTTGTAAATAAAAAAAAAGTCTGGTCGTCAGGTATAGAGAATGAAGTGGGTGATCATCTATCCGAATGACTTGTATTCAATTAGAAATTATTTAACATGAGGAGCGTATGTGACAGACGTTTGACATTTTGTGTACAGGATATTAAACGTGCTTGATTTTCAGTGAAAAACAAAACGAGACAAATATTAATTTATTTATTATGCACAGAGCGTAGCAAGTAAATATATATAAATAAGAAAATAAACTTACAAGACACGTGCAAACAAAGCATTAAAATTAAAACTAATAAAATTAGTGCACAAATAAAAAACGGATATCAATTCAAAACAATTCTTACGGTCCATTAATTAAAATTAATGAAAAATGAATAAGATCAATTGCAATTAATAAAAGTTTGTATACATATATATATATATATATATATATATATATATATATATATATATATATACACATATATATATATATATATATATATATATATATATATATACATATATATATATATATATATATATATATACATATATATATATATATATATATATATATATATATATATATATATATATACCGATCATAAGTATTCAGGCACTTCTCTTTCTAGACTCTAATGTTCGGTATCTAGGGTTTAAATAATTTGCATGCTTAATTCTTTTATATATGTGTTTGTTGTAATAATAAAATACAGATTATAAAAAAAAAGAATAAAAACTAATTTTATATTTGAGTATTAAGCTCATCAATGTGACCACCCTTATTTTCGATGATTGCTTAGCATATTCTAGACATATTTTATTCATAAGTTTTTCCCGTGTTTCCGGCTTTATTTTTCTCCATTCTTCCTGTAGTATTTTCTAAAGATCCTGCTATGATTTTGGACACGTCCTTCGAAGATTTCGGTCGAGCTCATCCGACAAGAGCTCTATAGGATTGACATCGGGTGGCTGAGGAGGCCGAACAATCATTCTAAGATTTTTATTTATTTCCGTTGATTTCGGGAAGCTCATACACAGATTAGAAGTGTGTTTCGGATCGTTGTCCTGTTGAAAAACGAATCATTTCCGAACAATCCCTCCAGAAGGTAGAACATGCTTCTTCAATATATCCTTGTAGTGTTCCTTGTTTAGTTTTCCTTCTATTTTAACAAGATCTCCTAAACCGATGACCGCAAACAACCTCGTACCCTCACTTCACACGCGCCATGTTTAAAAGATGGAATTACAAGTTGATTTGGTACCTGCTCTTCAGCTGATCTGCGGATAGAGGCAGGTCTCCTTGAAACAGGAACTTCAAATTTCGATTCGACACTCCATACAACCTTTTTCCAGTCAGTGGTGGCCCGGTTTTCGTATTGTTTTACCCATTCAAGCCTTTTCTTGATATTTGTTGGTCGGAGTAAGGGTTTTTTCTTAGAACTATCCTTCCATACATATCCTTCGCTTAACAGTTGAAACGTTGAGAGGCTTTTATCGACTGTCGTTAACTTGTACAGTTTATTTTTGGTGCTGTTAAGCGTCGATTACGTTTGTTCAGTGTCACTAATCTGCGAACTTCTGACGTTGTTGTTGTTCCTGGGCACCCAGTTTGTTTTTGTTTACAATACTCTCGCAATCTTTATGTTTTTTAACTATGCTGTCTACTGTCTTGCAAGATAAATTATATTTTTTTTGCTATTTGACGGTTACTTTGTCCCAACTTATGTTGGGAGATTATCGTGCACCGAGTTTCCATTGAATGTTCCTTCACCTTAACCATTTCAATAAAAAATCAAAATCAAAATTCCAAACTTCAATTATTTTAAACTTTGCACTTATTTCGATGTTATTACATGGTCCTGACAAGCTTGAATTATTGTAAACCACACAGAAAAACTAAGAAATGCTTCTCATTTTTATTTCGCGAGATGAAAAAGTATCAGGCAAAGAATTCTATTGTTGGCTGTTGGATTAATATAGAAGTAGTGTTTTATTACAGCGAAACAGACACGATTGTATAGAAAAGTAGCAGTTCCTCAGTGTAATGGTGAATATAATGTGTTAAGAAAATCACGTAACTCTTATTAAAACGTGTAACTGTGAATCATATAGAGTAAAGAGAAAAAAAAAATATATATATATACAGAGAGAGAGAGAACAAAAACAATATATAGTATAGCAAATAATATAAAGTATTTTTTTATTTGATTTGATAACTTTTTCAAATCGTTAAGTTTTTGTTCTCTCTGATGATATATATATATATATATATATATATATATATATATATATATATATACACAGAGAGAGAACAAAAACAATATATAGTATACCAAATATAAAGTATTTTTTTTATTTGTTAATTTTTAAAGTCGTTGAGTTTTTGTTTTCTCTGTGTATATATATATATATATATATATATATATAGAGAGAGAGAGAGAGAGAGAGAGAGAGAGAACTAAAATTCAACGATTTGAAAAAAATATCAAATCAAATAAAAAATACTTCATATTATCTTCTATACTTTCTAAAACTTGTAAAAAATAAATATCTTTTTCATAATATTGCTTTAACATTCAAATTTTGTTTTAGCTCTAGGTAAAATTCGCCTTCAGCATGAGCTTTTCGCTTACTCCTCAAAAAAACAATCAACTGATCGAAAATTATTCACTAATCGATAATCGATCATTTTATGCGCATTTCGATTGCGATGCAGTTATCCTCAGAACGTTAAGATGAAGAGAAATCTGATGATTTCTCTGTGCGCCTTCATGGTCTGAGGATGATCGCATCATCATCGAAATGAACATAAACTATAATCGAATCTGACTAATTATCCATTTATCGATCAGATTTTTTGTGAGTTATGGACCCGTCTTTTCTTAAGTAGTTTTTAATTTATGCTGATAGTGGATGAATCCTGCAGTAGTCTTCATGTGGTTAGTCGTGCCTGGGGAAAATCTCTTTGACCTAGACTTTAACCCCATTTTGATAGCATCTTGCTGCATTTTTGTCATATCTTAACTTTGGTTTCTAGAAAAAAATTCAAACGACCTAAACGACCTTATTTTGATATAAGGTCACCCTCTCCCTTTCCGTTACATATATATATATATATATATATATATATATATATATATATATATATATATATCAATATATTTATGTGTGTGTGTGTTTGTGTATATATATATATATAGAGAGAGAGAGAGAGTTTATCTCGTACGAAACGCCCGTGGTG
>CM068313.1:59276376-59278876 GCA_034766995.1 Acanthacorydalis orientalis
GCGACATTTTTGTTCAGAATAAATTATAAATATTTTTAATTATATTCGACACTCATCTGCACATTTTAAGCTATTTACATTTTTTACTTTTTGTGTCGACATTGTCAGTGATATTCGTTTCGTTTAATTCTTTTGTAATGGTGTCGTACTAGCACATTCATAGGTACGGGGGGGATTTGAAAAGTTCGCAACTGACTACGAAAAAATATAACTTTTGTCTTTAACACATTGACACCGGGTCGTTTGGAGCCTCACTTTACGTGGCGACGGAAAGATTTCGCGTGTTTTATTTCAATCGCGTTACGTTAGAAAAAACTGCTGCAGCTTTCAAAATAGATAATATTTTTCAGGGGAAATTTCGAAGTATGCGATAAATTGATTTATCGCACCATAATCTACACTTTTTAGAATGCAATTATCGGAGGTTTTCAACTTCCGTTAAAAAAAAAATATTTAACTTTTACAGTAACATGTCATAGTTAGATTTCTTCTCTGTGTGCTTTTCTTATTTGTACGATGATCTTATCAAATGCACTGGGATCACTTGATTATGACAAAGATAGAGATATCCGCCGTCTCTGATTGAATTCATAAGAAAAGGACCGAGCGTTGAATTTCCACCATATCGCTCTAAAGCTGCAGTATCGATAATCAAGAGATAAACAAGAAAGTTGAAAATAATATATACATTTATTTCAATTCTTGAAACTTCTATTTTGGTATTTATGCAGAGGACGTGACTAATTTATAGTTTTTTTTAAAAAAATATTATACATTAAAATCTCGATGACGCATTTTCGCGTCGTCCGGCGTCAATGTGTTAAATTACTTTTATTTTTCCAATACGGTCCCCGTGAACTTCAATGCACTTCATCCAGCGATGCTCGAATGCTTTTATACCGTCCCGGAAATTCTGTTCTTGGAAGTCCTCAAAATATCTATTCATTGTTGCTATCAGTTCTTCGTCTGACGAAAATGGCCTGCTACTAGGGATTTTTTAAGTTTTGGGAACAGATAAATATCTGAGGGGGCAAAATCTGGAGAATAGGCTGGATGAGGCAGCGAGCCGTGCTTCAATTCATCGAATTTTGCCATGGATACAACACTTGTATGGGAACGTGCATTGTCCTGATGGGTTTTTTTTCTTTGATAAACATGATCTTCTCTCACGAATTCTCTCGAGTCGATCCAGAAGTTCAGTATAATACTCTCCCGTTATCAATCGACCATTTGGAAGGTAGTCAATTAGCAGCATCCCAAAAAATTGAAAAAATTGATTTTTTTGACCATAAATATGATAACTTCAAATTTCTCGCTTCGTAGGCTCCTCGAGCATACAAAACGTTTATGAATGCATATAATTCTCCAATAGTAAATTTCCATTCCTCCTGTGAAATGTCACTGGCCTCTAGCCCCGTGCAAACTTTTATGCGACTCATCGTTCGATTGTCGAACAGAAATCAAAATCCACTACTGGCATTGCCGAGCATGTTGTTTCGCTTCGCATAAACTGTTGGGTTCGAAGAGTCCTTGAATACGGTACATGATGTCAATCTACCAATACGACCATCCACTAGGTTTTCCCATTCAGTGCCGTCGGCACCAATGTCCACCCGCTGGTTTTTTTCGGTTTCGCCATCCGATTCAGTATCTGAACAAATACGCAAACGCTTTCTGCATTTGTGGCTCTCCTGGGGAATTTCATCTTCACTGTCTGAATCTTTATCTTCACTTTGTTGAATATCCCGTACTTCAATTTCATCTTCAGCTTCTTCAAAGTCTGAAGAATCAGTTATGTTTTCCATGTAAGATACGTCTAAGTCATTATCACTTGAATTAGTGTCCGAACGGCCTTCATTTATACTAGTTGTTTTTTTCAGTTTTTCCAGTACTATTTTTGCTTCCTGGAAATCGTTTCATAATTGCCTAAGATATACCGGAAGTAAATTTCGATTCGTTGTGAAAATATTTTCGTACGTTTTTCACAAAACACACTTTCCAGCAAGAACTTGATCACATTAGAAACACAACTGATAATAATTGCGTCTCGATTACATCTACCAGTCGGAGATATTAGTTCTAAACTGAAATGAAATCATAATCGGAACAAAATAAATCCACTTATAACGGTCGAAAGGGGGGATTGTTGAGGTTGCCGTATGAAGGTTGTAGTTCATTCAGTATAGTCTTTGTGACGAATGTTCTTTGTATTTTCAGGAAATGTCTGAAAGCGATGCACAAATGAATGTAAATACGACGTATTGATGTCTATCCTTTCATAGATGGTCCGCAAATTATTATCAACTTTGAAATTGCGAAGCCCGTCATTTTGACAGGTTTCGGCATGATTAGATCAGACAGATTCGTTGGAAGTTAAAGTGGCTGAGTGGAAATTCAATAGGAATATATTATATAATAGACTGTTCTTGTATTCTATTAAAAGTCGTCACAAATTCCTAAAACGATAAATACGTTATATTGATATTTTTTAAAAGCATGA